>VUQG01034897.1:0-12066 GCA_015106755.1 Etia nguti
TGCCCCCCGGGGGGGGGGGGGGGGGGGGGGGGGGGGGGGGGGGGGGGCGGACTGAGGGCACAGAGGACTGCTACGGACTGGTTTAATCTGAGAGACGTGAAACGTTGGGTGGATGCGCCAGGAAGCTGGATGCTAGAGTCGGACTGCTGAGTGACTGATGACAGCAGCAATCTCATAGGGGCCAATGTAACGGGGTGCCAATTTCCGAAAAAGCGATCGCATGGGAATGTCCTTAGCACAGAGCCAGACCCTTTGTCCAGGTCGATAAGCCGGGGCAACAGAGCGATGGCGATCTGCATAGTCCCGGTGACGTTCGACGGTCTTGAGGAGAGCCTGTCGAACCTTCTTCCAGACCCGCCGGCAGCGTCGAAGGTGGTGCTGGACAGATGGAACGGCTAGTTCCGTCTCATTCTCTGGGAACAATGGTGGCTGGTAACCGAGAGAGGCTTCAAAGGGTGACAAACCTGTCGCTGAGGATGTGAGAGAATTATGGGCGTATGCCACCCAAGGTAATTGAGCTGACCAGGTAGCCGGACTCTGGGAAGTTATGCAGCGGAGAGTGGATTCTAATTCCTGGTTCAGTCGTTCAGTCTGACCATTGGACTGAGGATGAAAACCATAACTCAGGTTTATTAATCACCTAGGGCCGAACAAAAGGTTCTCCACACTTGGGAGGTGAACTGGAACCCTCTGTCAGAAACAATTTCTGAGGGTATGCCATGAAGTCGGAACACATGGTCTGTAAGAATTTGAGTGGTCTCAGTGGCTGTTGGTAACTTTTCTAAGGCTATGAAATGGGCCGCTTTGGAGAACCGATCGATTATAGACAGGATTACCATCTTCCCTGAGGAAGCTGGGAAGCCGGTAACAAAATCCAAAGCAATGTGAGACCAGGGTCTATGTGGGGTGCTAGGTGGTTGAAGTAAGCCAGACGGGTGCCGATTGGAGGTCTTATTACGGGCACAAATGGAACAGGCTGCCACACAATCCTTTACATCCTTGTCCATGGAATTCCACCAGAAATACCTCTTTAATAATGCTGTAGTTCTACTCACTCCCGGGTGGCAAGTAAACCTCGCCGTGTGGATCCAGTGGATCACAGCCGACCGGGCGGCGGTGGGCACAAAACGCCGACCGGGTGGGCCGGTACACGGATCGGGCTCATCTTGTAGGCCCTGGCGTATGGCCTCCTCCACGTCCCAGGTAAGGAAGCCAATCCTGCAGGTGGAAGGGAGAATGGTTTCAGGGCCCTGGGGTTCAGAGTCCGAGGAGTACTGGCAAGACAGAGCATCAGGTTTAAGATTCCTGGAGCCTGGGCGATAGGAAATGTCAAAGTTAAATCGGGTAAAGAAGAGAGACCACAGAGCCTGGCGAGAGTTTAGTCTTTTTGCTGATTTGAGGCAAGTTAGATTCTTGTGGTCTGTCCAAATTATAAAAGGATGTTCAGTTCCCTCTAGCCAGTGGCGCCACTCCTCCAAAGCTAGTTTAATGGCTAGAAGCTCTCTATCCCCTACGTCATAATTCTGTTTGGTGGGAGAGAGGCATCGAGAGAAGTAGGCGCAGGGCTGGAGCTTACCTCGCGGACCGGACCTTTGTGACAGCACAGCCCCCACCCCCACATTTGAAGCGTCAACCTCCACTATGAACTGCCACTTGTGTCAGGATGGATTAGGATGGGAGCAGATGTGAAGAGCTGGTGAAGGCTGAGTGAGCCTCGGGGGACCAAATGAAGGGAACCTTGGAGGAAGTGAGGCAAGTGAGAGGTGCGGCTACCTGGCTGTAGTTTCTGACAAAGCGCCTGTAAAAATTTGCGAAACCAAAGAACTGTTGTAGTTTTCTGCGTAAATCAGGGGCGGGCCACTCCACTACTGCCTTGATCTTTACAGGGTCCGTTTTCACCTGCCCTCCCGCCAGTATGTAGCCCAAAAACGAGACAGACGAGGCGTGGAATTTGCACTTCTCTGCCTTTACATAGAGGCGGTTTTCCAATAGACGCTGCAGCACACCCCGGACATGCACCTGGTGTTCTTCGAGAAACTTGGAGAAAATCAAAACGTCATCCAGGTAAACGAAAACAAAAACATTCAGGAAATCTCTGAGTACGTCATTCACAAGTGCTTGGAAGACTGCAGGGGCATTAGTGAGGCCAAATGGCATTACCAGGTATTCAAAATGCCCAAGGGGGGTGTTGAGAGCAGTCTTCCGTTCCTCCCCCTCCCTTATGCAGACGAGGTGGTATGCATTTCTCAAGTCCAGTTTGGAGAAGATAGTTGTGCCGTGGAGGGGTTCGATTCCCGGATGTACTTCTCTATAGCCTCCCTCTCAGGACGAGACAGGTTATAGAGGCGGCTGGTGGGCAAAGGAGCACCAGGAAGGAGGTCAATGGCGCAATCATAAGGTCGATGAGGGGGCAGCGACTGAGCTCTCTTTACTAAACAACTCTTGTAGATCATGATATTCAGGAGGGACAGTGGTAAGGTCAGGAGGAGAAACAGCTGGTGGAGGAGAATCACAAGCCTCAGAGGGCAAGGCTGATTTAAGGCAGTTGGTGAGGCAAAACAAACTCCAACTTGCCACTCTTTTCCCTGTCCAGTCGATGTGTGGATTATGCTTCTGCAACCACGGGAAACCGAGGATTACTGGCGCGTCGAAGGAAGAAGTGGTAAAAAGGGTTATATTTTCCTGATGATTGCCTGACGTGACTAGTTTGACAGGAGCAGTCTGGTGAGTGATCATGGCGAATACCTCATTATTTAAAGAATTAAATTGGAGGCTGAGTGAGAGGCAGATTCAATGACTTAGCCACCTCAGTGTCTATTAAATTTTGCTCTGGCCCAGAGTCCACTAGAGCATGAAAAGAGTGAGCCTTAGCACTAGTTATCAAAGAAACTGACAGTAAAAGACGGGGTTTATCTCCTTTAAAAACACTGCCCACCCCTAACCCCGAACTTACCGGCGGGCCCCGCCTTTTTGGCCGAACCGGGCAGACAGCGATGCGATGGCCGCTTCCTCCACAGTAAAAACACTCTCCGGCTCGGAAACGCCATTCCCTCTCCTCAGGAGTGAGCCGTGAGTGGCCGATCTGCATGGGCTCAGGGGAAGGAGAGCGCGGTCGGGCGGATGTTGTCACCTGAAGCGGCGGGGGTAACATGGAAGTGGGCGCGGGTCGAAACAGAGACCAGACACTCCCATGGCATATGACACTCACAAAATCCACAGGGATAACCATCATAGCAGAACATCTCTCCCACTGTCTGTGACAGTTTTCACATGCATGGATTTTTTTTTTTTAACTGTGAAATTTGTAATGAACAGAAATTAAGAGTTTTAGTTAAATCAGATTTTGGTTTTGGTGTTTGTAACTGGCAGGGTTTAAAAACGCACATGTCTTGTACCCTCTTTTTAACTGCTACATCAAAACCGTCACACTACGGTTCCTAGTTAAATTCCAGTTGAAGCCTTTCTATGTGGAGTTTGCTTGTGCGTCCTATGCTTGTGCTCATTCATGTAAGGTTAATTAATGATTATAAATTGTCCATGGCCGAAAGGTAGACAAAGTGCTTTAAGTACGTAGAATAAAACAATATAACATGGTTAAATGTGGTTTGCAAAGTGCTAAACTATTGATAAAGATGTAAAGACAAAAGAGACATTTAAGTTTATTTATTTATTTTTTTTGCCAAACATCGAAGCCTGTGCAAGTTACTGACAGATTTTTGTTTGTTGGGGGCTGTTTATTTTTGATTTGTGTTTTGTGTGAAATATTGAAAAGGGAGGAGAGCCGCTGAGTGAATAGCTGCAGTGAGCTCTTAATTTTAAATTATTTAATTCACAGGAAGGTGAGTGAACTGCCTGGGAGAACAAGCAAAGATGCTGAAGGCACAGACAATACTGTTGACAGCTAAAATCATAGTGTAGCCACAGTTTTTGTGATAACAGTGATAAATAAAGATGATGTTTGCATTTCTCCACATGCACAGATTTGTATTTCATTTCAAGAAGGAACTTTATTCACAAAGATCATTAGATCAGCAAATCTATTTACAGCTATTTACAGGATTAAGGTTCTAATGCCAGACACACACACACAAAAAGGTTATACTTGGTTATACTTGCAAATCAATGGGCAAAGACACTCTACGAAACAACGAATCAAAAACACATGATATTTGTTGGAGGCTAGGAGAGAGGGGACCAGGTGGCTGTCATCTGGTGGTTAAATACTGGAGGTGATCAACCAATTATCCAATCCGAGGACAGGAAGAGACTCCACCCAACTAGTCAGCAGGCAAGCCCAGGTGTCCACCACCTAAGAAAGAAAAGGGGAAAAAACCCACCGCCATCCTCTGGTGGGAGGAGTCACACATAAAACAAACACTGACAACATTGGATCATAACAAGATGATCTTCATTTAGCCTGGAAAGTGAGTTTGTTACTTTATAAAAAATCTGAAGAATCAGAATACTTTATTAATCCCTAATGAAATGATGTGATTACAGTTGCTCCAAGACAATAACAGTAAAAGACTGGACTAAATCGTATAATAGAATAGATTACAAAGTTTACAAAATATAAGAAATAGCCATCATATATAGAAGCAGATCAATTATAAATATCCAGAATATTACAGAGATGAAATATATATGATTGACATTTTACTCAAAAACGTATAGGGTCTTTGTCACTTTGAGCTGCAGATAATTCTGCTCACTTCACGTGAGAAAGGAGTCAACCACAGCCCGGTGCTCCGTCTCATCACCCTCACTGATGCATCCAAACACCGCAGAGTCATCAGAAAACTTCTGAAGATGGCAGATCTCTGTGCAGTGGCTGAAGTCTGAGGTGTAGAGGGTAAAGAGGAAGGGGGAGCGAGGACGGCCCCTTGTGGTGCCACTGTGTTGCTGATCACCTTGTCAGACACACAGTGTTGAAGATGAACATAGTGTGGTCTTCCTGTCAGCTTATCACCCGGGAAGGTCAGCCTAGTGGTATTGAATGCACTGGAAAAGTCAAAAAACATGACCCTCATAGTGCTCGCCGGCTGGTCCAGATGGACGTAGACACGATTGAGCAGGTAGATGATGGCATCCTCAGCTCAGAGGCAGGGCTGGTAAGTGAACTGAAGGGGATCCTGATGTGGCCTGACTATAGGTCGGAGCTGGTCAAGGATGAGTCTTTCCAGGGTCTTCATGATGAGGGAAGTCAGTGCTCCAGGCCTGTAATCCTGGGGGCCACTGGGACGTGGTGTCTTTAGTACAGGAACGAGGCATGATGTCTTCCACAGGACTGGGACCCTCTGCAGACTCAGACTCATCATGAACAGTTTATGAAAGACTCCACAAAGCTGGGGGGCACGGGCCTTGAGAACATGGGAACTCACCCCATCTGGTCCAGCCGACTTGCCTGAGTGGAGTCTTCTTCATGAGTGAAAGTGACAGGTGGGGGAGGGGTGTCAGGACTTTTACAGGAGGCTATGGTGCAATGTGGAGAGGGAGGGAGTGACTGAGAGTGGTGTGTCTGTGGATTGCAAACTGACTACAGGTAAGTCAGTAGGGGGCTGAGGATTCACTGCAGTGTTGAACCTGTTGAAAAACACATTCAACTCATTAACTCTGTCCTCAGGAACCCCACCATCTCTGCTGTTGGATGGCCTGAATCCACTGATTGTCGTCATGCCACTCCACACCTCTCTCATGCTGTTCTGCTGGAGTTTCCACTCAAGCTTTCTCCTGTAATTTTCCTTAGGCTTTCTGATCTTGCCCTTTAATAACACCTGAACCATTCTCACCTCCTCTCTATTGCCCACTCTGAAGGCCCTCTTATTGTCATTGTGGAGTGCTTTGATGTCCTTAGTCATCCACGGCTTGTTATTTGGGTAACAATGGACAGTATGAGCTGGGACAATGGACTTGGTACAGAAGGTAATGTAGTCAGTGATACACTCAGTAAAAGCCCATTGATGTCTTCAGTCTCTCCCCTAGTGTGTCACCTCAGCAAAGGCCCTCTCCGACCACCTCCTAATACCTCAGTTGGACACAGGATCCCTCTTCACAATAGGAACATAGTGGGGGGTGAGGTGAGATTTCAGCCAGTATGGCTGTGGGTCTGGCCGACTTGTCGTAAAAAGTAAATAACGCATGTGCTGCCCCGTGGTCCTATTCCTCAATGAAAGTAACAGTTCTGCAGCAACAAGGAGAACCAAATTCTCTTTGTCCACATGTTTGAAAAGAAAGCTATTAAAACAAATGAACACGCAATACTAAGTAAAGGACAAAGAAAAAAGAAAGAAAAAGTTCAAGTAAAGAAAAAAAAAGCAGGCGCAACTGAAACAGGCTGCATGCCAGTTGATGCATGCGCACTCTAAAAAAAGCTCTCCTTAAAGCTAGGACATCTTACTATTCATCACTTACTGAAGAAAAAAAAACAAGCCCAGGTTTATCTTTAGAATTATAGCCAGGCAATACTGTTGAACCGAGTATTCCTTCAATCTTAACTAGTAATGAGTTCACAAATTTCTTATAAAAAATAAAATTGTAACAATTAAAGAAAAAAATTACTCATAACTATCTCACAGATGCATCATTTCATACAGCTAATTTCAGTAATACTGATATTTATTTAGTCTCTCTCTCTCTCCAATTGATCCTTCTGAGTTAACTTCACTAATCACTTCTTTCAAACCATTGACATGTTTATTAGATCTCATTCTAATAAACACTTAAGACTGTGATGATCAATGGGCTATGTACCACAGACCTTCAAGCTGGCAATAGTTAAACTATTACTTAGAAAGCCATCACTTTTAAGTAACAGCCATCATATGTTGAAAAGATGCAAGAATTATTTTTTGCATGAACTGGATCTAAGGTGATTCTGAAGATCATCACAAGCTTACAAGGAGATTGTATGCAAATTATGGAACTACCAAAAAGGCAAAATTGTGTGAAGTGCCTTTTGGCCTTTTGGCAGCAAAGAGCAAGGGAGCAAGCAAGACAGAGACAATAAAAAACATAGGAGGGTGATTAGGGAAGTGGAGACAGCTGGGAACACAGCAGGCACAAATCAGGAGTAACAAGATTCGGGAAGCAAAATAGAACACAATGCACACAGGACAAGAGACTGTCAAAATAAAACAGGAATTAACAAACACTGAGAGCAGGACTAAGACACACAAACTTGACATAGATGAAGCCAAAGCATGGACATGTAACAGACATGACAGAAACACAGAGGTGAACAGAATGGGAATGCAAAATAAACCTATCAAAAGCAAGTAGGGAACAAAATATGATAACTAAATATTACACAACCAAGATAATGAGAAGCTAAAATAACAAACTCAGGAGTACTATGAAAAACAAGACAAGTCAAGCCCAGACAATTCTAATACACAATGAAAACTGAAAAATAGGTGAGAGAAGATCGCAACTTAATATAGATGGAGGGAACAGACACAGAGCGTGGTAAAATTTTGCTTCGAAAGATTCCTAGCTGATGAGGTGAACTAGTTACAGGTGAAATTCTAAAAGACGATAGACTGAACCATCATTTATGAAAGCAGAGTATACAATTACACTCCAATGCACCACCCAGCTGTTCAAAAAGCGAACCACTATGGTGCTTGATAGGAGGTTCCATGTTGTGCTGAGGCTGGTTACTGGCAGGTAGTTGAACTGGACTGGTCCATTCTGGGGATCCTTGGGAATTAGGACTGTTGGGCCTTCAGTTAGCTATTCCGGATGCCGGTCATCAATTAGCAGCTGGTTTATTGTATATATATCTCATTTGCCTTCACACATTTAGGGTTTGATTTAAAGTTGGCCCACTCTTTGCAGCTATAGCAGCTTCAACTCTTCTGGGAAGGCTTATTTAGAAGTCTATTAATGGGAATTTTTGACCATTTATTCAGACCTGCATTTGTGAGGTCAGACACTGAAATTATCCAAAATGTCTTGGTATACGGAAGCAGTAAGAGTTCCATAATTTCCTTAGGGATTAATAAAGTATTCTGATTCTGATGATTCCTTTCACTAGAACTGAGGAATGAGCCCAGCCCCTGAAAAACAACCCCACACCATAATCCCCCTCCAAAAACATTTACACTTGGCACATTGATGTACGACAAGTATTGACCAGTACTGACAAGTACTCTTCTCTAGCTTGAATGTTTAAGATCATCAAACAAATTTAAATATTAGACAAAGATAACACAAGTAAACACAAAATGCAGTTTCTACATGAAGGGGTTTGTTGTTAAAGGGAAAAAAATCCAAACCTACATGGCCCTGTGTGAACATAAATCACACTACAAGGAAATTGTAAGCACAATTTATGTTACACCAGTTAACATAAGTTAACTGGTATATCACATCCTTAGGAAGCTGAGTTCAGTTTTCATTCATTCAGATGCTGACACACTGAGCTACTAGCTGTTTCGATTTTTGTGTAGATGTTGGGTCTTGATGAACCCATAGGTCCCCTACTTTTAATGGAGACCAAGGGTTCCAAGGGTTAGTGATTCTGCAGGTGACATTTCAGGTAGTATTTAAGTGACTGCTTGTGGAAGGCGAAGAGACAGAGTGGGACTGGCCATCCTATCTGTGTCAGGAAAAAAGAGCCGGAGTTAAAGCTGAGTTAGGGCTTCAAATTTTATCATTTGTTTTTTACCTAAATTCCTTTGTATATGTATTAAGAGAAGTGTGTTAGCAATGCTCACCTTTTCCTGGTTGCTTAAAGTGCCTAAACCAGGAGTTAATCCTGGTGATAGACTGGATGAACTGAAAGATTTGGTCAAATCATTGATACAGTCTCAGGCAACAAGAAACGAGAGAATGAACAAAGAATCAGCCTGACAGGAACAAAGATGGACGAGCATGCAACACCAGTTTCAGCAAATTCAAGCTCAAGTGAAAGAAATGACAGAAGAGCAGCCAGGACAAGAGGACTTCAGCAGGGGTAATGGCAGCCAAAATGAGGACAGAGGTGAACCTGATGAGGGGCCTAGTCTGACTGGTCAGCAGATGTGGTCCCTGCCAAGAAAAGAACCATTCCATCAGAGAGATCCCAAGTTATTATCACTCACTCCAGATGACATATTTAGCATATTTAGCATTTTTCACAATGTAACTTGTGTTAACCATGTAACACAAGTCACATTCAGGTTCAAATGTCAGATGTTATCACTGTAATTGTCACACATTGGAAATTTGTGTTTGTTTTATAGTTGGTTTTATCCTGATTTTACTGTTTATATGTATGTGTAATTTTGATTTTATTTGCATGATTTTACTCTGATATTTGTATTGCATGTTTTTTGTGTTTTGCATGATATTGTTTTAATCCACTGTGGACTGGTTGGACAATAAACAAATTAGTCAATAGCAGGCACCTGTGGAGATGTGGGTATGCCCCGAGGTGGCCTATCAGCTGTTGAACAGACTTGTTAAAAGAAAAGGACAGGCACAGATTTAGGAGGAAGGAGCAGGTAGAAGCCAGGCATGGGAAAGAAGGACCTGCTGCCTTATTGCTAGGTAAGACAGCTCAGCCCATCTCCACGAGACAGCTTGGCGGAGATGGGCCGATTGGTGCAATGTGGCGACCCATTTTTCAGCAACAGAAATGGCAACCAGTGGGAAACAACACGTGTCATCGACAGCAGGGCAGAGGTGTACCTCTGCTTGCATCTGTGAGTGCTGTTTTCCACTGTTGTTCGCCTGGTGCAGCCTTGTTGGGGGAGGGTCACAGTGGCTATTAGCCAGGCAGACTTCATGGACAATTTTTCTGTCTGCTTACAGGGTGGTGCCACAAGGGAGGCTGCTGTTGCAGCGAGCGAGAGACTCAAGTTGCTGTGTTGTGAGGCGACGAGCCCAATAGATTGACAGGGCAGAGATAGGAGGTTCGTCCTTGTCTTTCTGGGACTAGTGGTCCTCGTTTCAGCAGAGGAACTTCTCTCTTGTTTTTAAACATTAGGAACATTCGTCTTGGGTTTGTGGGACAATTAATGCGGGATTGTGTGGGATTTTAGTGTAAAAAGAACATTGTATTGTACAAGTTTTTAGAATTGTGTTTGTTTATTCTTGCTTTCCTCCTCAGGGAATAAACTGTGTGTGAATAAGACCTGCTCAGTCTCTGTTCCCTGGTTTCTGATTCACTTGTTCCCACTTATAGTAAAGAACCTCCTTGTTCAACATTTAGGGCTACCAGGTTTAGCGTCTACATAATCAGATAGGTCATACTCAGTATACCTGTCTAGCAACAACACAAAGTAAGCCATCCCTTTTGTGCTTGGTACCCAGACCCACTCTGCTAGCTCCTGATCATGAACCAGTAAGAACAGCACCTGCACTGGTTAATGGTTGGTGTGAAGAAGCAGTCTTAGATACAGGGAGCTTTCAATCAGTGGTTTTGGCTAGTCTAGTACCAAGAGAGCTATGGAGTGACACAAGAGCTAAAATAAGTTGTTTGCATGGTGACAAGAAGGATTACCCCATGGCGGAGGTTTATTTGACTATAGGTGGCCAAACATTTCTCCTGCCAGTGGCTTTAGCACCCAAGATACCATATGTTGTCATATTGGGTTTAGATATACTTACACTGCTAGATTTGGTTTCTAATTAAAATCCTGGACATTTGAATACAGTTGAATACAGTGTGTAAATCAGGACTAAAAGTTACCGAATCAAGAAATTATTCTGCAGGCACAGCCAGAAAGTGCAATCCCCAGTTTGATTTCCACAAGAGCTCAGAGTACAAATGACTGAGTTTAGTGTCGCGCAACCATCTCAAGCCTCAGCAGTAAGATCTAAGTGCTCTTCTGGATCCAAATTTGTTTCAGGAAAAACCTGGTTTTACAAAACTGGTACAACACAAAGTCCACCTGAGGGATAATGCTCTGCCTTGCAGAAAATTCTATAGAATTCCTGAACGCCTCGTACCACAGGTGAAGAAAAAAATCGACCTGATGTTGGGACTTGGGATAACTGAAACCTCAACCAGTGAATAGTGTGGCCCAATTTTCTGGTCTCAAAAAAGGTGGGAACACTGAGGTTCTCCATTGACTTGAGATATCTCAACTCTGTCTCAAACTTTCATCCATACCCAATGCCTCGATGAACTCTTGGAAAGGGTGGGGAGAAGTATATTACCACTCACGACCTAAGCAAGGGTTACTGGCAGGTGGCCCTAGCTCCAGGTTTCAGTTCAGGGTGATGCCGTTTGGTCTCCAGGGGTCACCAGCAACGTTTCAGAGGCTAATGAACCAGATCTTGATGGATGTGCCAGACTTTGCTGCAACATACTTAGATGATGTAGTGATATTTAGCCAGACCTGTGAGGAGCATGCGGCTCACCTGCAACACATTCTAAACCTGATCAAATCTGCTGGCCTTACGATCAATCCTCACAAGTGTAAGCTTGCACAAAGGCAGGTGGAGTATTCTTGGATATGTGGTTACTGGATATTACATCACTGATGATGTGTCCAGGGACACCAGATGGTGTATTGTAAACTACTTCTCTGGAATTACCAGTGACCACCAGGAATAGTTTGGTTGACCACCAAGTACAGATTGGTGACAGCTGGAAAGACAGCGGACAGCCCAAGACCGCACAGGGGCAGCGAGGGGTAGCATCCCGAGTTGCATCTTCCGAGAGGAAGATCCCACCAAAGCTACAAGTCAACATACAGGAAATATACCCCCAGGGATTCTCGAGAGGGGGGAGGCTGAAGAGAATCCCACCAGATGGATCAAAGAAATACGACACTTGGCAATGGAAATACGACAACAATCGTGGAATGTACATGCGGCCAGATATGCAAGAACAGACATGGTCTGCGGATCCACCAGGCTAAGATGAAGTATGTGCAGAAGGTGTTGGCGTCACAGCGCGCAGGAATCACGCCTGGTGAGACGAAGGATGAGCCAGGCCCGGAGTCACCCCACAGTGCCCGGAGCCTCCAGGTGATGCAAGCCCCCGAAGCCCACAGGTCATCAGAACATCGTCGGGTGAAGTGGCCCCAAGCTAGCAAGGAGAAGGAGTGGCTCCAGTTTGATGAAGACATCGAT
>VUQG01034898.1:0-14269 GCA_015106755.1 Etia nguti
TTATGTCTTATAAAGTACACAGCATTTTGAATTGTCTAACTCAAAGGTTCAAGATAAAGCCACTTGTCACGCCTTTAAATTGCTTATTATCTCTGGCATTTTGACTATTATAACAAAATGAATTAAATTCATTCACAAAGAAACATCAGTGGTTTGCATTTTTTTTTCATTAAGTGGCTATAATACATGGAGATAATTTTTCTTTGACTGAAAAATGCTTAAGTAAGTTTTGCAAAGATCTTTATCTTTACCCTGTGTGAATCCATATGAACTTAACCCCCTCTCTATAATATTTGTATTGAACTGTGCAGGGATTCGGTTTGATTTAGAAATGATAGACTAACATATCATATGTACTTCCAACCTGACCTGAACACAAGATGATTCCATTATTTCCCATTATGCAGTTTTCTTGACATAATCTCACAAGCAGCGAAAGCAGTTTGATCTTTGTGGATTAAACTGGTCAAGTCTTCCTTTAAGGAACATTTTAGCTTAAAATCTAAAATCTCTGTTTCTATCCTTTAATTCCTCATGGGGCCAAAGCTCTTTTACAGCAGCTGCAGAATCAAATCTCAACTGATTACATTCTCAAAATGACAGAGCTTTCTTTATCAAAACCCCAAGGCTCTGAATTAACTTGCCAAACAAGGTCAGGCAAGTCACCCCTTAATACCAGCATCCATGGTTTAAACTCCTTAACCATGGTCATTATGTAATATTAACTTTTCATTTAGCTTGGTTTTATGGGTCTGTAATTTCCAAATAACTTGCCTGGAAAGAAATAGATAACCTGTCATAAATACATAACTCTGTTATTTTTTTAATGCTTTTTCTTTAAAAGTTTTCCTCCTTCTTTTTTAAAGCTCCAATCTATAATCACAGAAACCACACATAATGAGAAGCAATGTACTTAAAGCTGAAGGTAGGTTAAGTTTACTGGTCAAATGGTGACGCAGTCTAAGACATCACAGAATGGCTTGTGTTTATCTAAGCATGCAATGACCTGGTCATACCAAACAGTGATAAAAGAGCACTAGAGAGACAAGGGGCAGGGCAACTTGTTGTATCTTTGTCTGTTTGTACATCTCTGTCAGCAAATTAGTGCAGAGTGCTCTGCTTATCATGGGGGATAATACATTCGAGTCAGCATGTTACACAGGAGATCTTTAGACTTTTCTGCTTTTCTGAACTTCCTCGCACATAAAAACCTAAACTTGTTTTCTTTGATGATGTAACGTAATCAAGTAGTTTCTGCCTGTAATCTAATCATAGTAAAATTTTATTGAAGCACACTTAGATATGCCTGTAAAAGTCCTGCTTGACCTCATTGGCCACTGAGCAAAGGTTGTCAGGAACCAACAAGCACACCTTCTTTCATGGGTGACTTGCCACATGAAAGTTAGTATTAGTTATAGTTATTTTTAATATCTAAGAAGTATGTTTTATGGCAAATGCACATGCACTGACACTCATGTTTTCTCTCTGACAGACACACACACAAAGGGTGGGCCTGTGATAGTAAATAAAAAAAGTGGGAGGCTAAAAGATAAGAAAGCGGGGTTGTCACATTGATAAAGAAAACAACTGAAAGGGTAAATGGGTCGGGGAAGGTACATAAGGAGTGGATCAGTGATAAAAGAAAGAGCAAAAAAACAAAAACAGTGGGACAAATAAAGGCATCAAATATATCATGACATAAAGGATCAAAGTACAAAAATAACAGGAAAAGAAAAGCCAGAGGAAAAAAGAGAAAATGAATAAACATGCAACTGAATTATTGTTCTCACCGACATTCTGGAAACCAATAGTACAGGGGGCATCGTCAAAGTCTACACAACTGATGTCCAGGGGGTCCAGCTTGGCTATATGATGCCCTCTTACCTACACAGAGTGGAATATGGCTCAATGCATCAATTATTGATACTGAAACTGTCCATTACTGTTTTTGGTGCACTGGGAAAACTGGAATTATAATGGTTATATGTCAGCTATCTCATTGATTTTTTTGTATTTTTATGTGTATTCTTCCCCACTTATTTATTAATTATTTTTTATTCTTAACATAAATAAGTACATAAATAAATATGTTTATAAATAAAACATTAATAATACTGTAAATTGATAGGAGAAATTCAAAGGTAGGTAAATAATCACCAAATTAAAATAGTAACAATCTCATAAATTACTTACACTACAATTTATTTTTAATACATATAGAAATGACACAGACAAAAAGTACTGAACACATGAAGAAAGGGAGGTGCAAAAAGGCATGGAAAGTCATAACACCAGCGGAACTTTATCAATAATTAGAAAGCAATCCTGCCACTTAGTGCTGATTAATTTGAGCTGGTTTAGTCCTGACTGATGGGCGAAACCAATGGGCTCATTACCAAGGTGTAACACAAGAAACATCACATGATGGGTAAAACCACTGGGCTCTCTCAAGACCTTTGCAACATTTTTGTTGCAAAACATAGTGATGGAACTGCTTACAGAAGAATAACAATTATCCCAAAATACACAGCCATGGAAACTCTCAATTAATTTCAGAGAAAGAAAATAAAGCTGCTTGAATGGCCCAGTCAATCACCTGACCTGAATCCAACTGAAAATCTATGGAAAGAATAAAAGCTCAGTTCACAGAATGAGCCCACGGAACCTTCAGAAGTTGAAGACTGTGTGGAAAAATGAGTCAAAATCACACCTGAGCAATGCATGCGACTAGTTTCTCCACACAGGAAGCTGTCATCACCAACAAGGACTTTTGTATGTAGTAAAGACATTTCAGTTCAATCATTTTTCCTTGTGTCATTTCTCATTAATACACATAATTTATGGGTGTCTATGGTTTGTTTTGTTTGCATGTGTGGATTGGATGAGCTATTACTGACATCTCACAAATGTACACAGGTCCTGTGTAAATTTGTGTCATTTTACAACACAGCAGCTCACCATTCTGATGAGTTTCTAATACAATTTCTGACCCAAAGGCAGAAACTGTCTCTTTATATCCCATTATCAACTCAGACTTACATGAACAATGGTCCAATAATGCATTGGTGAAGTCATGATCTCGAGCTCTATTTGAGGGCTCCTAATAATGGAAACTAAGCATTCAATTTAGAGATGAATCTGAGGTCACAACATTGCCAATTCGGGACGTAAATTGACACTATGTCCACAATCACTCATCTAAATTTTTGAAAATCATATACCATTTATTCTTCATTTGGTGGTGATAGCTGCTTCTGGTCAGTTTTCACATGTTTACCTTGAATTTTTTAGAATAAGGTTTTACAAACAACAACTTAATTATTGACCATGGCATTGAACAGCTGCCTCGCACTTTCAACAACAGAGAACAGATGACATATGTGAAGTGGGTTTTACTATCTTTGCATTTTGTAACACAGTCAGTGTCACTCCCAGAAACTAAAATGAAACAAAACCCCAACTCTACAATAATGAGAGACAAAACATTTTCTGTGTGGTTGCAGTTAACCTGATATGCTCGAATAAGTGAGTGTACAGCTAGATGATCCTCCACCAGCCTCTCCACACTGGGTTGAGTCCCCACCAGTGCCTGGGCACTGGACAGTCTTTCTGGAGTCCTACTAAGGGGTGGTGGGCTCTGATAGGCTGCACCGGGCAGAGCCCCAGCACTGGCATTACGGAAAAACACATCCCAGGACTGCATAGAGAAAGAAAGAGAAAGTTTAAGCAGAAATATACTAATTGTGTCACATGAATTAATAGCCTTTCACCAATGTAGTTAAATGAAACAGTGATTATTAAGCAAGATTCAAGCCAAGTCACTGTTATCTATAGAGCACATCTGAATACAGCTGAAGCTGACTATTCAGTAGGAAAGGAGTGGTTAGTATTCATTATTACATGCAAGTGTGTGTGTACATTGTTGTGCTAATCCATTTTATGTAATATACATTTTGATCAAATATAGCACTGATTAGAACTTGTCTTGCAGCTCCCAAGTCTATAAATGCATATGCAAAAAAAGTATATTTTTTCCCTAATGTAGAAACATATACTTTAGACCACGTGCAAGAAAAAATTGGTCCGAATTTGATATAAAAGTCATCAAATTATTTTTACAGCATTTCTTATTGTCACACATTACACATTTTACAATATATTTTAGTTTTTCTTGTGTTTGTTATTTCAGAACTGTGGCCAACAGACCCACATTTACTTTTCTCTATTTCTCTAAAGCATTGTCATTCTTCTTAAGTAGTGTCCTAATTGTCATATCTTATACCTTGAGGTTCAAACAGCAACTATATCCAAATAATGAAACATGGAAATGTGTACAGTGCCATGAAATTGTATTGGGGCCCTTTCTCATTTTTTTTAATTATTTCAACAAACTAATTTTAATATTAGATTAAGATAACATAAGTTAACACAAAAATTACAACACAAAAATTTGATAAAATGAAAACACATAACTTTTTGAAAGCAGTTTACTCACAATCCTGTAGAGATTAAGAATGAATTGTACCTCAAGTTTATATCCGTGTAAGGGCAGGTGAGTGACTACTTTTGGCAATTAGGTGTAAGTCATTACATTACAAGCTTTTCACCATGTACCTAGTGCATAGTGTACAGTGATTCCCCTAGGCTGACTAGGGGAATTCACATTTCCATTTATCAATGTAAGCATTTTGGCTGCTGCTGTACTGTTTTTGGAGGAGACTCAGACAGGAAAGAGAGGGTACAGTGCCATTTAAGTCTACCAAACAAGTTCAGAAACTATGGATCCAGCGAGAGCCACGCAAATCTGCTTATTAGTGTTACGTAACTACAATTGTACCCACCAACATGGAAGCACAAACTTCTGGAAAATCTGTACCTTACTGCAGGACTGCAGGACCAAATTAGATGCAGTAAGGCCTAGCAAACAGCTATAAGCTACAACTACCTCACACTTGTCTTTCAAGTGGCAATGTTGCTAATGGTAAACCTTTATCCAAATGGATGAGTTATAAAAACAAAAACTCAGACTGTGCAGTTTCTATAAAGGGGAAAACTATCAATAGAGACCAAAATTGTTTTCTGGACTGGGCAATAAACATTTTTAATGTTGTTCAGCTGGCCACTTAACCATGTAATTCTATGTGAACTGACTAATTTATGCATGCAACTTCAAGTTGCCGCTTCAGGAACTACAGTTTTTTGCATTTCATCGTTTAGACTGAAGACATGGTGCACACTCTGTGTGATGTCTAAGTGAGAATAGTGCAGGCAGTTGTCTACTGCATTTACACTGAGTGTGTCATGTGTCCTTTACACTCTATTCAGGCAGCTCCATCACCTCAATTCCAGTATTTTCACTAATAATAAGGTGTCTCCAGTGGATTGTCACTGTGCAACATGTCAAAAAGTACAGGTGTGGACAATTTTGTGTCTTGATGATCATGTGATTAGTTTTAGTAAAATTGTCAAACTTTCTTTCTTTTCATGTGTATTTAGTGGTCTTTCTTTATGTACTTATTTATTATTATTTTCCATTTTTTGGCCCCCTCCACCCACCAACAACTTCCCCATTTATTTTCAAAATCTGTTTCTGTTTATCTTTTTAAATTTCATCATAAATTTCTGCTCCTTTATACAAATTGAAACACTGTGTCATAGTCAGTTAATGGTTAATCACCATCATACTTTGGTCCCACGCCAGGCAACCTAATAGCTGTTCATTAATTACCAATAATGTCTGGGTTGAAATATGCATTGATTTATGTGGAGGCTGCATTTTACATCTGTAGTTGATGGAGGTGGAGTTATTTTTTCCTGTTATATATTCATTATTAGGTCATCTCTGCCTACGAAGACACTTGGTTGGTTTTACATCCAGCTTCATATTTTAAACATATATAATTGCAGAAATGACAACAACATCAAACACAGAATTAAATATGTATGTGCTGTACCTTGTGCACACTCTTTGTATTCTCCAGCCATGCGTAGTACATCTCCTCCACATAGTTAGAGCTGGTGCCATTAAGAAAGGGTTCACTAGCTAGAGGTGTGTTCAGGTGCCTCATGGGCTGAGATGTCTTTAAGCCCTGTTTAACTGCCAACGGTACAGGCTTTGATAGGCTCTGGGCCATGTGTACAGCCGTTAAAGGCCAAAGCCTTACAACCATAGTCCTTAAGCGGTGCATAGCGGCAGATGAGTAACAGTTCTGCAGGACCACTGTCCTGGACAAGGAGATCCTACAGGCTAATCAGCAGCTGCCCTTCTTCAAATCCGTCTGGCTTGCTGAAGTGGAGAGATTGGCTTATCTGCAGACACTGCCCCTTCTCTTCTCCCAACTGTCCAATGGATCCTGCAGATTCCAAATATAGATTTTGTAATTGAGCAAACCCAATAAGGCTAATATTAAATATATTTTAGTGAAAAAACACATGGTAAGACCAAAACAATGTTTTATTCAGTTTCCCAGCACTTGTGACTTTGTGTCCTGTATGTGAATGACGTGCTAGTTGTAAATTAAGGTATGCATTTTGCCATGTGTAGCTGCAGAGATTACTTAAAAATGTGGTGTAAAGTTTTTAAAGACACGTGAATTTGCATATCAGCCAAAGGAAGCATAAAAAGTGGTTGTAGCCAATAGATATGTCACCAGAACTGATACCTCCAATATATTTTCATGCCAAAATTCTGAAAATGTGATAGGTACCATAGGCAGCATATGGACTGAGGCCTCAGTTATTTCAGAAATGACTGGGGAAGGAGTCCTAGTCTATCTTTACATGCTAAGAAGCAGAAGGTTGCTAACAAGCACAGAAAAGTGGCTAACAACTTGTGATTTGCTTACCCCTGAATCTTGGTATGATCAATATTTAAAAGGTGAACAACAAGAAGTACTTTTGCAACCAGGCCCCTGATCACCAAGCTGTGCACCATGTTTTATACTGTCTATGACTTAGTAATAGTGTTTAAGACTCAGCTATCATATTCAATATTTAGATTTAGATATGGTTTCAATATTATAATTTATACACTCTAGGGACACTATTCACCCACTATATGCACATACTCCTATTAAATGTAAGCCTGATACTAACTGTCGCAAAATGTTGCAGTTTATTCCAGCAAGCAACAAAGCACATCAAAAAATAATAGCTTTCACTTTTAAAGACACCTCAGTAGTTCCTAAAACCTGGACTTTAACCTTTAGCAGACTTTACTGAAAAAGAGGATGTATGGCTTTTGGTGTATTTTTGGTCATCATTTTCAGCATTCTGTGTCGCTCTTATTGAATGTTTCTATGAGCACAAGTTAAGCAGTAAGACAACACTGAGGAATTTAGTTACGAAAACCCACACACACAAATAACACTTGTGCGGGTTAAGAACACATCTAACGGGTCTTTCCAGGAAAAAAGAATCGTAGTGAAATGAAGTTCACTGGGGGACGGCATGCAGCCTAAACACAGACAACAATCCTTGTAACCTTAAAATCTGCATACAATAAATACAATCCCAAACACAAAGCAAGAACACTTTTCAAAAACTGGACTATCACGTATGGGGCCCGTACGAAGCATTAATCAAGTTCAAAGTAAAGTTTCTCGTTAAATAAAGCTTTAAGGATAACACTTCATTTGTATCGAGTTTGTTACCTTTTCCGCGGTCTCGTAGGTGCTTTCGACGCCTTCCCCGGAGCCTCCCGTGTCGTAAATGAGTGAAAGTCAAAGGAATCCTGCCGTAGACTAAAGTCTGTGCGCGCGTGTGTGTCGCGCGCGCGAGCGCTGTCTTGTTCCGAGTGCTGAAAAGTGTCCAGGTGGTGAACTCTATACAAACACTTGTTTAAGTAAGCAACAAAGAAAACTTTTTCGTTCTCTGGTGTCCTCGGCCTTACTGAACGCAGGGTTAGTTTTGTCTGTTCAACTCAAATGACATGAATGTTTAAAATGCGCCGAATGGCTGCAGAGATGTAGTGAATGGATAACTACATCTGGAATGTAGTCACATTTAAACAAAACCCAATAACAATTTATTGTAGTGATTTTTTTTTTATTACATAGAAATATATATTTTTCAGATTACAGAAAATTTCATTACTGATGAAAACCGCACGAGTACACATGCAAACACTCAAGAGATGACATAAACTCTAAGAAAAAAAAGTGTTAAATGTTATGTGTTGGTGTAGAAGTCTGAGACCATCACCATTTGATCTATTGATATCACACTGTTGTCAATCTGGTTGGTGAAAAAGCTGAATTTCTGAATAGAATCTTGTTTCATGAAGAAAAATATACCTGTATTAAAATACTGAAATGATTAATTCCTATGGCTCACAGTATATAATCAAAGTACTTCAAAAGCATTTTTATCCCTCAGCTTATTAGTTTGTTCTCAGACAGGCTCCGATACCTCTGTGCCCTGCTGGCACTGACTCTGATGTTAATGTGTATTCATGTAATTGGTGTTTTGGCAACACAGCTTAATTCATGATGCTAATGAAGTCTTTGAAACACTAAAGGCAGACACAGAGGAGACAAGAAAGACATTCACACATATACTTCAGGTGGTGGTGACACAGATTTTCAGCCATTTCATTATGTAAACTTGGATCTCACAGCACAAATCATTAACATAGCAATGCCACACTGCATTCAAAATACAATAACCACTGCCAGAAAATGTTTTAAATTTCATGAAAACCTTATTTAATTAATCTAAGGAGCTTGGAAAGAACAGCGTCTGGACTTCTTTAAGTTTCTTGAAGATGTTTCACTTCTCATCCGAGAAGCTTCTTCAGTTCTAGGGTGACTAGAACTACGATGACCTGGATGACTGAGAACCTTCACAGACTTATTTAAATAAATGAATTGCAAACATAATAGGCAATAAAGTCAAGAATTTTTTTAACAGTAGTTTTGCCTTTTAAACTTTCCTTTCATAAAAAATCATTGCTCTTCAGCCTTGCTGAAGCTATTGCAGACAAAATATCAGCTGAATGCCTCTTCTCTGAAGAATTCTTGCCTTGTTTGGCTCTGTACTTTAAAACAACGGACGTCATTAACAATCAAATTTGGGCATAAATCAAATGAACATTTCACACACAAATCAGTAATTTATCATTATTGCTGTTCCTGAATTTGTTTGTAAAGAAAACAAAAATATCAAATAAAACAGCAAAGCCTTAAAAATTATTAAAATATTCTCTTTATCTAGTCTTGAATTAAACATGACTTTTATCAGTTTCTTGGTACTATCCCATGGATGCTGGGAATATCTTTTTTTTGTGTGTGTGCGTGTGTGTCTCTATCTCTGTTCAGGCTGACAGATCACATGTTCCAAGTTCTGTACTGCTGTTTGTGATGTTTTTTGTTGTTTGTTTTGTTTTTTATGGTTAGCTAGTCTTTTTCTTGTTTTTTAGTATAACAGGTTGAAAAAGCTGGTCCTGGATGATTAAGAGGTGCAACAAGATTTCCATAGCAGAAGCCAAGAGGAGAAATGGCCTGTTTTCCAAAGATCCATCCAAAGATCCATCCCAGGGTGTACTTTCAGCTACAAGTGAATAAACAATACAAGGGCAGACCATCCTGAGCTGAAATCGAGCAATACTAGAAGAGCATTGAGGAAAACAGGCATTACACAATATCAATGCCAAGTGGCTGGTGTACCTAAGAGCAGACAACAGCAACCTCCCAGGTCAATCTTTCAGAACCAGTCAACATTGCAAATACTACTACTATTACTACTACTACTAATAATAATAATCATAATGATGCTGGAGCAAGAGTACTAGAAAGAGAAACCATATTTATCCCATATTAGCTTCTTTTCATTCTTGAATTTAAAATCCTTCTAAAACTATGGTTTTCTTCAACGGTGTGTCTTTTGTAGTGTCTTCCTCCCCTCACCCCTAACCAGTTATAGATTGAAAACCTTTCTTAGATGTCTGCCACTGCGATGGTTACTGCATCCTGTACAACGAGGTCGCTATTGACTGCTCTTAGATTCATAACCCACCCTCCGTCCCTTTTTCAATTAATTCACTTCTTATAGGGATCTGCCCCACCCAGGAGCTGCCACCAGTCCCCTCTGAGGCCTTCCCAAACCACAGCCTCAATTCATGTTCAAGTCATCTGCCGTTATCTACAAAAATGTTAGCAAACCTAACTGAGGATGTGATCCCAGCTAGTAAATTACTACTTTTTTTTGTTTTACTGCAATTTTAAATATTTTTCTACTATATTTCACTATAATCCGTTCTACTTTGATATCTGACATTGAGGTATATGCGAAAGGTGGGTTTTATTTTACTAAATTCAGTATATTTCAATTCAGTTTATTTATTTAGTTCCAACTTACAAAGGCAGCCAAATTAGGGAACTTTACTCTGTAAGTTGAAAAATCTTACATTAATATACACCTCATATGAAATCCATGGCATGGTGAAACAGTAGTTAGCACTGCCGCCTCACAGCAAGTAGGTCTTGGATTAGAATCCACTGTCAAGCCACAGGTTTGCATAGGTTCTCTCTGGGTACTCCGGCTTTCTCCAACAGTCCAAAGACATGCTTTTAGTGGGGTTAGATTAATTTCTAAATTACCCATAGTTGTGAATTGTTGTCTGTCTCTCTGTGTTGGCCCTGTGTCAGACTAGGGGTGTACCTAGCCTCTTGCCCTATGGCAACTGTGATAGGCTTCAGCCCCCCTGTGACCCTAAATTAGATAAGTGGAACAGAATGGGTAGAGTAAGAATTCCAGCAAAATAAAATCATGTATAATGTTTAACAACAGATTACATTTTATATGCTTGTCTGTAAATTTTTTAATCTATAAAAGCAGTAAAGTGAGACTAAAACACATTTTCTCTGAAATGTAACAAAAGAGAAGTAACTTTATACCTTTAAAATGTTCTATAGCACAGTTCATGAGTAAATCTGCTTTTCGAGCTTTCCTTTAATCACCGGGTGGTTAAGATGTTTTTACTGACCCTTCAAACTTTGCCTTCTAAAAAATACTTGCTGGAATATTCTGGGTAATACATACTGCATTGCTGTTCAGAGTAAATACTGACATTTATTCATGTAACATTTAAAAGTGCCAAAAACACAAGGAAAACTAAAATAATACTGGGTTCTTTCTAAGGTTGTGAGTTGAGATAAGACGGAATAGTAGAGTGGACAGTTTTATTAGTTCACACACTGATTACATCTGATCACACTTTAATATTGATCATCATCATATAATAAATACAAAAAGTACATGATAAAAGCTTTGTTTCACATACAGTCATCATCATCATCATTCATATCCTACTTGCTCACATGAACACAGAAGAAGAAATGATAAGGAACTATCAATACACTTTAAATAGTCTTTGGAGCTGAAGCCTAAGATTAACACCCAGGCCCAAACCTAGTTATTAAGTAAGAAGGTACAGCTTTCAAAGAGGACACTAATTCTAAGTAACCAATCCAATTAAAGTACTGATAGCATTGACATTTGGTTTGACCACAAAGGGAAATTCATGGCTTGATCCTAAAGCCATAACTGTGGAGTTTCACTGGTACTAATGGTTTAAAAACCAAAAAACCAAAAACAACCTACAGAGTGTCTGATAAAGCATAATTCCCTGTTTCATTTTATAATGTGAATAATTAGTCATTAATGAATGACTGTTTTGAATGACTGTTAATAATGTGTTAAATTGACTCATAAAGGTTTTACCTTTGGACAGAAAACACTATTCGTGCAAAGTGTGAAACACTAAATCACAGCCTTGGCTTGGCAAGGTCACCATGCGTCTCTCCAAATTTAGGTGCTTAATGTGTTTTTGTTTTTAATAATTCTTCTAACTTTTATGACTGAATGCAGCAAGTATTTGAAAGCATATTTCCTTATTTTACATCATTATCAGCATAGATGGTGAGAAGCATTACATTGTGAACTGCCGGTATGCCCATACATCTACCCTAGCAGATGGTGTATTTTACATCACCGCTTAGTACCTAAGGTTTGATATCTTAGTGTTGTAAGAAGCACAAAGTTATCTTTCTAATACATTTTTCTTTAGTTCACTTTATAAAATTATACTAATATTTCATGATAATTGGTTTCTTTTCTCCATTAGGTGACAAGCTGGAACCAGCTAGGTTTTATAGTTTTCTTTGAAAATCACTTCCACAAATTGATTTTTCCAGTCATCGTCCTGCGATGATTCAACCAATTAAACCAAGTTTAAGCTTTACTGTGTGTATTTGATATTTGAAGGATCGAACTAGGAGCTATCATGTTCTATACTATTTGGTATTTGGTGAGCCAAAGTAATTTGACAATATTGTGAATATGTCCTAAAATAAACCAGCTCGGTGTTTTATCCGACAGCCTGTATAAGCCTTTCTTTAATCTTCAGCATTTTTCTTCTCACATTCAATAATTATGTATGTACTTTAATCCTGTAGTCAGTCTAAGTCTGTCAAGTTTCAAGAAGCTGATGCCTCCTCGAGGAGAGAAAGTTAGATCATTGAGGGCAAATACAGCAAACGACACTAGATATTTCTGGGAGATATTTTAAAACTAAAGGATTTGATATTCTACCTAATATTTGGTTTTACTCACTAACATTGAGGGGTAGCTGTTGCTCAGAAAGTAGACCAGGTCAACTACTAATGAGAAGGTTTGTGTTGGCTTCTCCATGCCGGTATGCCAAAGTATCCTTGAGCAGGTATCCTAAGTTGCCCTCCAATGCGTTCATTGGAGTGTAAGTGTTCGATAAAAAGGCACTTTGGCACCAAAAAAAAGTCCTTGGGTAAATGAAGCAAGCTGTGTAAAGCGCTTTGAGTGCTTAAGTAGTGTAAAAAAGCGCTATATCCAAACCAGTCCATTTCAAATTTCATTCCTGGCTGTGTGTCCAGGAAAACTGTGTTTATAAAATTTTGTGAATTAGACATTAGACACAAATATCTGTTAACATATATAAAAGAAACTCTGCTTAGTGCTTGAAATAGAAGTAATAATGTATGTGTGTGCAAGACACGGTTTTTTGTCCCACAAATATGTCAATTGACTTTTCCACATTTCCACATGTTAAAACCTTCTTGTTTTAGGTCAGCCACAGCTCTGCAACAGTAAGGACAAAATGAAAATGAGGGCTTTATGGAAAAGGAGGACCCTTTTATGAATTCTGAAATACAGTAAGTTGTTCCTGTTCATGTCTCCAGACCAGAGAAAAACTCAAGTTTATACATGAAAAATGAGAGAGTGACTGTATGTTCTTATTCCAAAACGTTCAATTGCAACTCTGAAAGATTGATAATAAAATTTTCAATTTCACTTTTACTCTCTTTTAGTTTATTTTTTTTAATATCTGTCCCTTTATGTTTTAAATGCTCTTCTGTGTTCATCAATAGCTGTCTGTGTTTGCTGCATTCTGCTTGGCAGGCAGCTGTTAAAGGCTCCATAGTGTAGTGGTTTACACACTTGCCTCCAAAGTAAAAGATCACCAGTTTAATTCTGTGAGGATCACAGGATGTCTAAGGAAAGGTATCTGGCAAAAAAAGGAGCAGCGGAAAATTCTTTTTCAGCTTTCTTTTTTCTCTTAAATAGCTTCCAGCTGAGTCACAAATTATGACACAAGATCATAGTGTTACCATATTAAAACGCTAATCCTGTGGCAGGACAAGTAAATATTAGCTTTGTTAAGTTGTATCTGTACACTTTTGTGAAAATGTGACAAAATATAATTCTTTAAGGATTACCCTGTACATTGATACAATCCTCCTACCTCTCACTGACTAACCCAATCATCTAAGAAATGCATTTTATAAGATGAGAAAAGTTTTGGAGATACATGTCTTTTTGTATTTTATATTTGTTTTTAGTACAGTGGTTCCCAAACTTTTTTTGCTAGGCCCCCTTTGTTTTACAAGAAAATCTTGACCCTCCCGGCACAAACACATCCTCCAACCACACACACCCATATTTTGTTTCAAACTCCGTTGCAGTTTATTTCACACCTAAAACCTTTTTTAAACAATTAAACAAATAGAGGTAAACTACAATAAATTACAGGTTGCAATAAAATAAACTACCAACTCTTTTAAATAACAGAAAAACAAATCATCTTTATGGTGTAATTATTTTACATGTAGTTGTTTTTTTTAACTGTGTAAGAATATTCAACACTGCTATCAATACATTTTTCAAAAAATGTCTCTCTGTGCAAAATGGGTTTGAAAACATAAACAGCTGTGGGATACTGTTTGTCCGTGATTTG
>VUQG01034902.1:0-16593 GCA_015106755.1 Etia nguti
AACATTACAGTAATATGTAAGCTATATCCTGGGGAGAAAAAACTATCGGCCGCTGTCAATAGCACGAGTAATCTACTGAAGCACCTGACACGGCAGCATAGACGAACACTTCTGAGTGATCCTTGTTCATCATCCACGGATAACACCGCGGCAACTCCTGCTAAGCAGGCAAAACTTGATTTTACTTCAGCAGCACAGAAAGTGTCTGAAGGTGAGCTTTAAAAAATGATTGCAGGCTACATTGTGGAAGAGATACCGCTGCGTACTGTAGAGTCTCTGTCTTTAAAAAAAAAAAGATTTATTATTTAAAGAGTTTAATTTCTATTGTTTGTCCACTCAAGCTTTACAGGGATTTTAAGAAGTATTTAGTTAAATTACTTATTGAGTAATTAAGTTACTTTTCAGACACAGTAATTAGATACGTATTTTAAATACAATATTCATTAAGTAATTAGTAATTAATTACTTTTTTAAAGTAACTTACCCAACACTGCTGATATGACAAGCATCAAAATTAAAGCCATTTAGAGTAGAATGACATTGAGAGTGCATCAGACCAACAGGAAGTCAGGTACAGGAATGGTTAGTTATTTAAATGCCTCGTTCAAAATCTCTACTCACCTGTGACAGAGGCATAAAACAGTTTTAGAACTGTCATACAAAAAGCTACATTCGACTGTTTATCTCTATATTTTCTCTATATTTTCTCATTCTTTATGGCTTTAATGGAAGTTTGAGTTCTTAGTGGAAGTAAGTAATAATGAAAAAGATTAGGAAGAAGTATTGCAAGTGGAGGTAAAGGCAGTGCTGGTAGCATCTCTCGTTGATGAAGATGATTGTTCAGGACATCAGCTGCCAAAGCATTTAAGAATTTACCTACCAACTCATTTGTTCAAGTGATATCAGGTGGAATTTCCCAGAACTGGTAAAGTGAATACTGAGGCTTGTCAAAGGCTCGTTAAAGACAACAAAGCAGGACCCATGAGAACGTTTTCCATCCCACTTAGGCCCCCTATTCCTAAGTGGAATATAAACATAAACTAAGCAAGTAATTTATGGTGTTTGTGTACAGTCAAATCTCTGTGAAGTCATTTATTTTATTTGGCATAAATAACCTTAATCAAATATATATTATTCAATAGTCTCTTCTCAGAGATTCCAACAATTTATACTAACATAGATTGTAAGAAATTGTGAAATAAGTTGTTTCTGTTCAGTTGAGTCTTGCTGTTTTCCTGGCTATAGTTGCATCGATCAGCCTGAGGTCAATGGCCTTAACATAACGCAGAGAGAGATGTCCATATGGGTTGGCTAGTGCCCAGCATAACTCTCCTAACTGTGAAGATTGACCACTGCTGCCCAGTCTCTAAGTTCTGTCAGCCACTGATTGATGCCCTTCAAGGAGCAATCCAGCAGCAGTTTGGACCCATGCTTGCTGACCCTGAACTGATTGCTGGAGCAGTTGAGCAGTTCTTCTGACAAAGTACTACATCCTCAGCAAGCAATGAGAACATACTGCAACTGAGTAAATTATTTCAATTACTAGTCAAATTGCCAGCTTTTGAAGATAAAGAAAATACATGGTTTTGTTACAAAGAATAGGAGATCACAGAAAAATTATAATAATAATAATAATTTTAACAACGATATTTAAAAGTTTTCACTTACATTTGCTCCAAAAACAAAATGTACTGGGTGCGTATCTGTTTTTCTTACGTCGTTAAGGAGGAAATGGTCACTGCTATCCATAATGATCTTATCTTGCTATTGGTTCAGATATTGTATTGTCCTTACTACAATACCACGGTTATGTCAATATCATTCATTTCTAGTTCAGTTATACGATGAATTATGGAACGTTTTCTTAAGTTGGAAGTAATTACAACTGTGTTTAGGCTTGGATTGTGTCAAGACCAATTTGGAATGGTTGCAAAGCACCTCAAAAGACAACTAGTTCAGTGTCACAAAAAGTGCAGCACATTGATACTACATTGATACTTGCCACTCAGCTATGACCAAGGATGTTTTCAAGTCAGGCCGCACAGTGTGTAAGTTGGTGCTTAAGCCCACACACCACTGCCTCCCACAGCAACCTAGAAAAGCCTTCTCAGTGCAGCAGGAAAGATTTTCTCCCCTAAAAGAGCAACACTTGAATCTAAAACCTTTGAAACTCTTTTTTTTTCTGAAGTTGAACAAGAATTTCTGACAGTCATACTAGCAACATGTGAAATGAAAAAAAGATGGGAAACAAGTGATAGCTCTACAGAAGTTGACTCTCAGGTCTTTCTCCTTTGGCTACTCCCTTTAGGGGCTGCTACAGCCGCTCATCCTCCTCCATCTCACCCTATCCTCTGTTGCACCAACCCTCTGCATATTGTCCTTTACTACATCCATGAATCTTGCCTGATCCACTCTGCGCATGTCCAAACCATGTCTAATTTTGTCTCAACCTGAACTATCCCCCTGATATACTAATTTCTAATTGTGCCCATTCTGGTCACTCCCAATGAAAGTCTTACATCTTCAACTCTGCCACTTCCAGCTTGGCCTCCTGTCTTTTTGTCAGGGCCACAGTGTCCAAACCGTACATCATATCAGGTCTCACTAAGATCTTGTAAACCTTTCACTCTTGCTGATATCCCTCTGTCACAAATCACCCCTGACACTCTTCTCCACCCACTCCACCCTGCCTGTACTCTCTTCTTCCGCTCTGTTGGATGGTCAACCCCAAGTATTTCAAATTATCTACCTTTAATACCGCTACTTCTTGCAGCTCCCTTTAATATTGAAAATACTGTCAGGGACTGAAAACATTGTTTACCAATGAGGATTATAGTCATAGTTGAATAAACAGTAGTTAGGAACTATAGAACTGGAGTAAGTGATAACCTGGAGTTGACATGTGTGCAGTTTAATGTACAAAATGATGTAAACCACAACTACTGCTCATTGCTGACAGTCTTCTGTAAACTGAGAATTAAGGGTCAGACTGGATATCACAACAACCTCTTATTTCCTGCAAGAAAATTCTAGCAAAAGTATAATATTCATATTGTGGGATATGTTAAAATCCCATTTAGGACCTGTGTTCGTCCCAAGGTTCAAAGGTGACTTGTTTTAAACTCCTTTTTATAAACAGAGAATTTTGACTTGCATATGTTAAATAAATAAACTGCAATGGTGTGTGTTAGATAACTTTCTTACAGTTAAATAAAAGGCATTATCAGTTCTTTTGCTTTATGGCAGTTAAGAACATTAAAAAAATAAATTTTATTCTGACTCACAGAATCATAAGTCCAAGGGTGCAATATGTCATAGGAGGTAAACACATTAAGAACAGTAACCTTTCAGATAATTGATATGAAATTGTTTGCCAGTTTGCCCTTAGACTCATCTGCAGCATTCTTCATTAAAATGGCACAGCCTGCATAGCTTTATTTATTTTCTTTTTTTCCTTTTTTTGTTGCTTTGAGCACAACGTACATAAAGTAAGGACATGTAATGATAGTTTAGACCATTGTGTTAAGTAATACATTTTTCAACTACTTTTACTGAAGTGGAAAAACAAATGTTCTTTTTTTCTCTGAAGACTATCTTTGTCTGTATTTGTACTCCAGCAAGTTTCAGTAACAGGAATACTTACCAGGGATAAGAGAGTAGGAGCTGGCCACAGGAGCAGATGTTTTTATATCACAAAAAAAAAACCTAACAAAAGGAAACCAATGCTTATGTTAGCTACCTATATGTGGACTACACTTTAGTGTCTCAGTGAAATAGAAACTTTCAAATGCTCAATATTATGAGGAGGTAAATAATTTATTATAAATTGACAAATGCTGTATGATTTTGCTATAAAAAGGTAAAAACATCTTGGATTACTGTCTGTGATTCAAGATGTTTTACACCAAAGAGAAACCACAGAGAAACTAGACATCCTAGCAAGGATATACCCACACAGACAGTTGGTGCTTCTGAGGCTGTTTTTATAAATATAAGAAAAGAAAAAAATCCTCCTTAGAAAAATGTTATAGTTGCAGAGTGAGTCTATATTTCTCAGCACAAAAAGCAAAAATTTAAGCTTAAGACTTTAAGCCAAGAGACACAGAAAGCTGTAAGGTTGCCTTTAAAAGATGCTCCACTGTGGAAAAGCAGGTGACCTCCATTAAAGAAAGTGAAGCCCTATACAGATAAATATAGAAAGGTGAGCGATAAAGGGGATAAACCTGGAGTATTATAGAAAACAAGAGAGAAGAATGAGAGACTGAGCAGTAACCAGAGCAAAAGGAGGGATTGTAAAGGGACCGTTTTGTTTTTCTTGGTGGGATATGATCTGTCTGCCACATATCACCTTCCTGATTTTGAGACTCTAAGCTCTTTAGAAGACCATCTTAACATCTTGTTTTCTCCTTGTCTTTGTGTCTTTCTCTTTTGTCTTTTTCTATTTTGCCAAAGAAGCCCACCACCTAACTGCTAGTCAACTGTCATCAATCTAGACCCCAAGTACAAAAGTATCGACTTTTCCTTCTCAGGCTCTCCAGATAGATGCTGGCTTATTATTTTGGTTCAGCCCCCAAATATTGAGACACACAGTCCAGAGACTCTTGGCTCTATTGATTTACCATTAAAAGGCTGGCTAGCCTGTGGCTGTGTGTCCTGTGGAGTGTAAAAAGGCAAAACACACACACACACACACAGGCATTGATGGTGAAAACAGTTTCCGTCCTGCATTCTCTGAAGCACTTGACCTTTTCTGCTGGACAGGGTTTGCCTCTCCACATGTTGAAGGAGCTCTTGAAGAGCGTCTTCTGCTTCCTGGAAGTACAGAGTGTCCTCAGTATTTACACGGACTCTCTTTTCATCAGCACTCAAGTGCCTGTAGTTACAAGGTAATATGACAATGTAGTGACAGTCCCCTAGTCAATATCATACTTACCTCTGAAAATTGTCATCTTTGTAGGATTCATGCAGCAAAAAATTCATGTGCATTATTCCTTCCAAAGAGCTGCAATTCTACATCTTACAATATGATAACTCTTTACAAAAATTACACACTAGATTCTTTCATTAATTATTACATTAACATCTAATATTTTTTTACATTTCCAGATGTGATTGCACCCACAAAAGAAAAAACAAAGAGCCTCCGATTATGACAAGAAAAGTCATCGTCATTTAAACGCCTTTAATGAAAAATAGCATCCTATGGACATGGCGTTGCACCATGGTTTGAAGCGTTATTCACATTTGTTTATTTTTAGAAAATTAAGCATGCCAAACTATTAACACTTTCTTTTGCTTGTACTATTTCTAGGTAAATGATCATTTCTTATAATTATATATATCTTTGTTAAGGTGTGTGTAAATTAGCCCTTGTGCAGCACAAGCTGCAACAGTTTTTTGGACAGTTCAGAGGCACGGTGGCAAAAAATACAAAAAAGAAAAAACAAACAAACTGGTGTTTGAGTGGTCAGTACGTTGAAATGAATTACTGACCTTGTGGGTGGGTAGAAGAATTTATACTTTACTGCCTAGCCACAGTTTGACCTCACTCATTCATAATGGACAGTGCAGCATGAAATTATATGTGAAAAGCTTAGACTGTGGTGACACGACAGGCAAAATTTCCTTATGAGTGACATGCTATATAATTTAAAAGTTTTGTTTTGTGTTGATTAATAGTACCAAAACAAAATGACCTGCTGATCTTAACACTTTAAATTGCAGGGGCACATTAGCTATCCATTCTAATAAAGAAGAAGGTCAAAACAGGAAAGAAAAAAAAGTAACGCATTCAACAAAAAACTTAATTTGGAAAAAAGAAAAAAGATGCTAAGCTAATTTAAAATTGATTTACTTCCCCATTTTATGTTTCCTGCCTTATTTTACCTAATGTCTTAAAGTAAACAGGAATAAATTTAATTGAAACAAATGAAATTTGGAGTACTGAGGACTCATAATAACATGGTAATGAGTCCTATGTGCTCACTGGTGGAATCGTCAAAATTCTGACTAAAGTGATTCCACCAATGATAGTCTCTGTGTACAATGCGTGTACAATATACACTATACATTGTGATGGACTGAGTTGAAAAAGCAGGAAGAGTCACAGGAATTGTTAGAAAAATAGGGTTTTCATTTATTTAACCCCAAAAATTATATTTACAAAAGTAATAAATGTTGAGCTGATAAAAGAGGTCAAAGACACAAAACTAAACTCAGGCAAAGAACTGTGAACTCAACAAACCAAACAACTGCCCAAACACAACTGACCTAAACAGGAAATGACACACAGGGGTATATATAATGGCTGATCAGACCACTGTGACACAACAGGGGTAACTAAACAAAACACAATTGTAAATAACAAAACGATGTAGTACAGTCTGGTTTGTTAATAAACTAAACACCAAAGAAGAAAATCAAAACCACTGAATCCTAAACTCAAATATTTAATTAAATACAAAAGCTTTTTTAATTAAAGAATATACACATTCTCCCCCTTCAGCAGTAAGTGGTGGCGGTGGTCCAATCATCCCTCTTTGCATTTAACTGCTTTAAACCCTGGCCACCACCTTTTGCCTGGCAACTCCCAGGTAAGAAACAGGTAAAAGAAACAAAGGTTAGTCACAAACAAAACAAAAATAATGAACTGGTATGAATACATAAGTGAACTAAATGTGTTAAGAGTTACTTAGACTTTTAGAGTGTGGCCATGGGTTTGGCCATCACATACACACTGTAGGATGACCGTAGGACAGGATGACCACAGGGCAGCTGTTGGTCAGGTGGTAGAGCAGGTCATCATCTACCAACCTAAAAGTCATGCTGGATTGAGCTGGTGATTGACACATTGTAAGCTCCATGTTACATGCAGAATGCTGAAGTCTCTTTGGGCAAGATGCTAAACCCCACATCACCCCCAGTGAATATAATGATCCATACTGGGATAGACTGTAGTCTTCGTATATGCATAATGTATATAAATGCACAAATATGTCCTCAACACATGGCGTGTAGTAATCAGTGATTGAGAAGCTTTCACACAAAACGTATAATTCTAACAGTGAACTACACCCTGAAATAAGTAATTAATTAGTAAGAATTTCCTCCATTAACGCACTGACAACTTTGTAAACAAATGACCTCCTGGTATACAAAATGCAAAAAAAAATTGTTTCAGTTGTTCAACAGCAAGAGCAGCAAACGATGCAAGACGACAGTTGTGTTTCATGTTTGTGTAACTGTGGCTCCAAATTACTCCTGCTTTTTCAGTATTTTGATAATACTAATGTTAATGACTGTGTCAGTGAGTATTATAGCAGAGAAAAAAAGGTAAAATCACAGTCTAGTTCCTGAACCATTTAGCTGTGAGACAGTTATAAATTGCCTTTTATGAATGTTAAATAAATAAAAGCAACAATAACACAAATAGAACAGATAAATACAGTAGGTCCCTTTCCTCACAGTCAGTCCTCAAAAAAACTAAAACAAGTAAACAAAATAAAACAAACCCTGGGGCAGCCAGAAAGTGGCTGATGCACAGGCTGACCAGCAATGCTTAGTATTGCTAGAATCTGTAAAAACCCAAGGGATACCCAACCCTTCTGTCGCTACAACATAAGGTTGATCTATGGGCCTTTTAATCCTAACAGTGCAGTTATGTGGATTTTATTGACAGATTCATGCATATAAGTCCTACAACGAAGAAATAGGTTGAAGCCAACAAAATAACCATGCTTATGTTGTCTATTTTGTGAACACATCTTACTGTAAGTAACACAAAAGCCTTTTAGATATTTTATGATGTGACAATGAAACTCTTAAACTATGTAAAATAACAGCAAGTTATAGCAAATAAGGAAAAATATTCTCAGTCACATTTAATGATGTATTTTAGATAATTTCAACAGATATTTACGATTCAGCTATTTGTTTTCGTATGATATCGCACATATGAGGGTTAACTTGTTCAAGGTCATGGTGGGTCTGGAGTCTATACCAGCTGTCACTGGGCGAGAGATGGGGTACACCCATTCACTAGTCCCTTACCGGGAAAACACAGAGAGAGACCTATGGCCAATTTGGAATCGTGAATAACATACATGTGTTTGAATTGTGAGAGGAAGTATCTGTAGAGAACACCCTCATCGGGAGAACATACAAACTTCAGACAGGAAGGCCTCGGTTGCCTGTCAGGTTCAATACTAGGATCTCCTTGCTGTGAGGTGACTTCTTTTTTCATAGATTCAAGTCACTTAAAATGTGGGCCAAACCCGTAGTTTTCAGATTTGAACATTTAAAAAGGGTGATCACATGTAAAATAATTTAAAAAATTAAACTTTTACACCATTTTACACTGAAGCAGATTATTGACCACAAAATCAGAAGATCACACAAAATCGCAAGATTCGCATCAATCTCAAAAAGTTTTCTTAAGAGAAAAATGGGGCCAAATAACTTCTCAGGAAAGGATACTTTTATGGTGGCCTAAGACATACAAATATTTTAACAGTGGCTAGAGTGTGAAAAAGTTCTATTTACTGAAGAACCCAACTTTGAAACTTCTGGTAGTAACAGAAAGTTGTATGTTAGGAGATGAATAGGAGAGAAAATGTTACGCAGTGCAGCAAAACGCTACAAACTGGTGGTGGGAATATTCAAGCCTGGGGGTGTTCTGCCTACTCTGCACACCTGCATCGAATCGACTCCACCCTGACCAAGGAGAAGCAGCGCAGAGCAAGGATACATACTGGAGCACGATAATGACCCAAAAACACTCCTCGGAGCTTCCCAAGAACTACTTGAACACCGGGGAGTGTTGAACTTTTCTCCACACTCGTCTAATCTCAACCCCACTGAATATTTATGGGACCAAGAAAGGCAAACATTCCTGGCATCACAAGTATTCACACGAAAACTACCTGACCTGAACTGTGTTAATGATTTTGGTTTTGAAATCAACTAATTTAGATTTAAAATATTATATTATAAATGATAAAAGTGATAAATGGTGAAATTATGCCCTTATGATAAATCACATAGAACATAATAAATGATAGCTAAGAGGTTAACGCAAACATCATGTGCAGCCAGGTGCAAACATAATAACAACAAAAACGATGTAAGATGCGAGAGGAGTGTTAAAGAAATGACAGCCTTGGATATGGGGTCTTAAGATAGTACCAAAGGGAAAATAAGTAATGTAAATTTATGTTCAGTGATACTTGTTTGACTTACAATGCTTACAAGTAATAAACAAAACTGCAGTTTCCAATTACGGCCGTGCCGTCATGCCACCAATAAAAACAAAAGTTTGATGCCAAACACTTTTGCTCCCATACTCTTCATGCCAAATAAAAACTAATTATGTATGCAGGCTACATTTCCTTTGTTTATTTTTACTGGCAAACTGGTTTAGAGGCTGCCTCTGTGGTAAGAAAAACTAAAATCAAAAATAGATTGACATAAAATGCCAAACTGATCATTTTGTAAGTGATGATGACTGCCAGTTCGCCAAGAAAGAACTGTTAATGAGTTAACACAGAAGAAAAATGCTTCTGGACTGACAAAGGCATCGCAGCAGAGTTTGTCCAAGTTGTCACTTGCTCTTGGTCAATCCACAGAGAACAGATGATCATTTTGTGGTTTTAGAAGCCATCACATCCCATCTATCCCCTACTGGCTCCCCTTCAGCCACTCTCCTGTGACTTGGCAGACATGCAAATGATCCTGTCAATATCGCCCTCACCCCACATCCCCAGCTCCCAACCCTGCAAATAAGTCATGTCCATTTGCTGAAATGGGGGCTGTGACCCTGGCTGGCTGTCACACCACATACTGCCTCTCCTCAGTCACTTTGGAGACAGTACTGACATCTCAACTAAGGGACAGAAGAAAGAACATAAGGGAGAAAGTTTGAGATTTATGTTTGGCTGTTTGTTCATGGGGATTATAAGAATTACTTTGGCAGCATTGCAAACACTACAAATTCCATACGCACACAAATGCATATGTAGAAGAAACCAACGGCATTCACATATCTCTTCCAGTTTTAACTAAGCCTGAATAAATGTGTGCCAATGAAGACTTTACTACAACTTTTTATACTCTTGGGCATTACTATAACTAACGGGGGGTTGGAGCCTATCCCAGCTTCCATAGGCTGAGAGGTGGGGTACACTGTGGACAAGATGCCAGACTATCGTGGGGCTAACACACAGATAGACAACAATTCACACTCACACCTATGGGAAAATTAGAATCACTAATTAATCTAAACCATCTAACTGCATGTCGTTGGACTGTAGGAGGGAACCCACACAGACACAGAAAGAGCACACAAACACCATACAGTAAGATCCCAGCCAAATGGGGACTTTCTTGCTGTGAGGCTTCCCGTTTATTAATTTACTATGTTATTACTTTGATCTTCATTATATCCTTATATATGATGAGATGTGAAAAATGGCTGTTCAAACACACCAACTAAATTAATAATAAAAATATTTATTTATTCTTTTTCTTTGCAAGCTACTTATTAATAAGACAAAGTAATTACAGGAAGTATTAATGTCATAGTGGATCAAGACTTCTTTTCAGATATGCACGAGTACACGTTTCAAAATTGTTTCGCAAAATGTTTTTACAAACAACTTGACATATACATCATGAAAACAACGTACACGTAACGTAGACGTAATGTTGCCATTTGTTTATTATATATCGTTTGTAAAGATTTTAGTGTCATGAAAATAACAGCCAAAAGCTAAAAGTTGTATGACTCGCATTCCTCTACTGGAGAAAAATAGTATCTATTCTATTCTGTTCTCTTTTGCCAAATTGTTACTCAAATTCAGCCTTTAGACCTATTCACTCATAGTTTCCTGTTTCCATGACACAATTTTTTTTAACTTGGCTGCTGAGTTAATTCAAAAAACCATCTCTTTAAATAATTCCATAGGCTTGACTGATGCTGACAATGTCAACTAAAAGAACCATTTGTCACAACAACCTTTGAATCCACTGTAATCTGTCATGTAATGACTGGATGTCTTGCCATAAAATATGATGCTGACAGTCTTGCATTTTAACTGACTAGCTTTGAGCTAGTTTAAATATTAAAAATGTTAATATTACAGCATATTCTTAAATCATTCTACACCTTGATATAAGGCATATAAAGCATTTGTTTTCATGTGAGTGCATTTCTTTCTTCTTGTTTCATGCACAAGTATAGAGAATACACAACATGCAAGGAAAACACGTTCCTGTGACGTTATTTCGCTGGTTCACAAGTGGAGGTAAGGTAGTAAAGAAGGTCGCTAAATGTTAAAAACATGTTAGCTTGAAATTGTTTTTCTTCCAGATGTTTAATGTGGAATTACACAACTATGTAAACAAAGGTTTGCTCACACCTACTCATTCTAGGAGCTTTTCTGTGCTTGACAGCTATTTTATCTTTTAAGGAAATAATCAACATATAAGGCCTTATGCAGCAATTAAAAAACAAAAAAACCCCCCAATGTATACACTGTTTGGATATGCTGACGTTTGATGGCAGTTTTATAGATAATTGGAAATATCTTACCCTCATGAACATGTGTGCCTTGTCAGAAATTAATTGGTGTGATTCCTTGCCTTCTTAATGTCCTTTAGACCATTAGTGTTGTTGTGCAATTTTGAAATTTTTGGGTCCAGCCATGTGTGTCTGTGAAATTTGGAAAAGGTAAATTGATGGCAGCTGCATGTGGGGTTCCTCTTTTGAAACATGACACATCCCATCTGGTTTGCGTTTAATGGAACCATCATTTGTTTTTCAGGACAAATGACCCAAAAACAGATCACCAGACTGCAAGGGTCATTTGACCAGGAGGGAGATTTATTGCGTGCGACACAAGATGACCTATCCTACAAAATCAAAAGACCTAAAGATTAGGGATAAGTTTGATCAATGAGTGAAGTAAAAACAATTCACAGAATATGTTAACTCGATTTTGTAAAATTTGGTTATTCTAAAGTTGAGGCTGTATCGCGACTGCTTTCATACATATTTCAGTATGTCAGCAGGGCAGTTTGAGCTCTTGTTGGCAGAGTTGGGATGACATCTGAGGAGGCAGAGAAATAATTTCAGAGAGCTCATCGACTCGGAGTAGCATCTAGCTGCGTGTTTGAGGTAAAATAGCATTATTTTACTATTTCCATGTTATTGTATTTTCAGTACTGGTGCACGTTTTTTGCTAAATTACCCAGCTGGTGTGAATAGCTGCCTTAAACATGGGTGAGTCTGAAACACAATTTCAATACACAAAATATTCTCACACATTTTACTCGTCCGGTGTGCAAAGGCTTTAAGTGTCACAAAGGAAGATTATCCAGGCTATGCTCATGTTGCACAGTCAGGTCAACGCCTCACATCAAAACACGAAGATTGCAATGGTTAAAACTATGCACAGTAAATATTTTTGAGATTGGTTTCAGAAATTACAACTGAGCTACCATTTGCTAAAGAAATATAAAGGGGCTATCCACTTAGCTGGCCATTGCAATCCAATGCCATCCTGTAAATGTGACACAGGCCTGACACCAGGGCATGACAGTAAAGATGGGCAATGAAGCTTAGCTTTTAGGGCTGCAGTGTGGGCTTTAAATGTGCTAAACAGAATGTGGCATTTTGAGGTGTGTACGTGTGTCTGCTGTTTATTGTGTGTATGTAGGCGCAGAGTGATGGTGGGTGTTACTCTATTTACTGGGCATTCTGCCTCCAGAAACAGCCCTTGTCTTCACCTCAGAACAACAGGAGACATGACAGCCATACGGTCCCTCTGCAGCTGGCTAATTGTGTGCAACATGTCTGTGGAGTGGAATGCTTCTAGCCCACCGCCTACCCCACTTCTTCATGACTGTGCTGATGATAAAAGCTTGATGGCTACACAGAACAATAACCATTTAGGTAAGGTATGATTCACAAGGTGTTCTTTGGCTGAGATACCACACAGGAGCTACAGAACATAATGGTGGAGCCCAACATTGTAAGGTTAGATTCTCCAAAACTGTGAACATAATCATCTTTTATTTGCTACACAGTGTACTGCCCACGATGGAATAACACTGTAACCACGAGTTAGAGGAGCAACATGATGATTCATAAGTGTCTGAAATCGCAGTGTACCACTCTGTAGAGAGTGACTGTAGACAAACTGAACATAACAGTTCAGACATCAAAGTATTCTGGTCAGATTTCAAGGCAAAGCAGACATTCAAGGACCTCAATATTATGAATTTTAATGGATTTTCATGACTGCCCAGTGACAATATGTAAAATAAATAAATAAATACATCTAAGCATAAGTATGGTCACAGGAAGATAAACACACATTCTTGTCTTTTGGGGTAAATGTAATCATGGCAAAAAACTTTGCCAAGCATCCATACTGTTTACAATAATACTGAAATTGCCACTATGTCAGAAAGTATAGAATAACACTGTATTTGTAACATTTATCCAACGGTTGCACTGTAAACACAAGCAATGAAAACACAGTAATCAAAACTGGGTTACGTTTATTGTTATTTTGTTTTATTAAATTCTGAATCTGCGTAATGAATTATAACATGTGAGCCATGTGTGCTGCAATGAAGTATTTTTCTATTTTTGTAGAGTTATAAGCATAATCCATTTGATCTTCCTCAGATGCTGATTTCTTATATTTTAAGAATAGGTTTAAAATTTCCTTTTTTAAGAAAACTTGCAGGTAGGGTTGGATCATGTGACCTTAAACAATGGCATATCTGTACTGCCATAAATAGATCCTTTGTTCTTTGTTTTCAATTCCTGTACATATACAGTTCATGGTAAACTCATTCAACACAATATCATGCAGAGCATGTAATATGCTGGTCCACTGTGTTGCAGTTGCAGTAATTTGCAGTACCAGCAGAGGAAGATATTTTATTTTTATTCCATTTTATTTTTAGTTAAATCCAACATGGAAATAATCACAAGAAAGCATTTAAACAGACATTACTAACAAATTTACATATAAATGCATATTAGCTACCTAGTGTAATTGTAGCATAGAAGGACCCTGGAATGTACTTCATACCTTACTTGGTCACTTGTGACTTTTTGGCTTTAATTTTATTATCTTGACCTGCTGATACTTCAACTTCTTCATGCAGTACTGCAGCTTCGATTTCATGCTTTGGAGAGGCAAAGAGTGAAATGTACACTGTGGACGAGCGTCATGTGTATTACATGCATTAGACTAACACAGAATGTAAGGTTTATGCCACAGTAAATTAACAGTAAAAATAGTAACAATTTTTTTATGTTTCTGTAATAATTTAATATATGAGAATGTGCAAGCTCTTTAACTGAAATTATATTTTTAATACTAAAATGTAATTACTGTTATTTTTATGAATTTTCAATGACTGTTCTAAAAAAAAGCTTTAAAAAACAGTAAAGCGCTTTGAAAAAAAGTAAGATGCCAAATTACAGATATTTATCCATTCCTAAATAGAAAATTAGTTTTAGTGGCTGAGTGTTATGCTTGATTAATTTATAACTTCAAGTTCAGTGTGCCAGCTTATATTGAGGTATAAAAACATGAATTCAGTTCAGTGAATTCTGTAAACTTTAGTTTTAAAGTTGTGTTTTCTCGTTTTCATGACAGGTAGATTAATACATTTAATAAGCACTGCATCTTTTACTTACATTATTAAGTTCTGTCTGCTCCTTTTTTTAGATCATATTTTGCCCAGTTTTTTGTTCATAGTTTCACTACGCTCCCCCTGCCATCTTTCCACTCATCCCACTCTTATGGCAGATTGCTGCCTGTCCCCAAACCCAGTTCTGCTGGAGTCGTCTTTCCGTTAAAAAGAGTTGTTCCTCCTCAACTTTACCATGTTTGCTTATAGGGAACTGTCTGATTATTGAAATTCCTTCTCTAATATTGTAACATCTTTGCTTTGCGGGGGGTGCTTTGAGATATCTGTTGTTAACTGACACTACATAAATAAAACTGAACTGAAACACCAATTGAATAGTTCGGTTGGCTTTGATATACACTGGGAACATGTCTTTGAAAAGCAATGAAATAGCTGACCTTGCATATCAGTTTGTGACTCCCATGTTTGCTCTCTTTGCAGATACTTCCATACTTTTTATGCCTTGTTACTTTGAAGCTTTCAGAAAGATTTAACATAACAAGCTGTAATGAAGAAACAATTAACACTGTACGTTATGTAAAATGAATGCAGTATAACCCTGTTTATGATCTTTGATGTTACACTAGTGGTGATGCTTTAGAGCCTGAAAATGCTTGTAAGATTAAGTCTGCCCATTACAGACATCTTTAAATACTAGATGAAAGTTTCCACTGAAAAGTTTTGATCATTGTTTGTTCATGTGGTGCTATGGTAGATGTCATATTTGGTTTGTATGTGATAATTGTATTGTTGTCATTCAATCAAAGTTTCAGTTTCAGCTGTGATTTGGTTTGTGGCTGAATACCAGCAATGACAATCTCATTAGCCTTAGCTAGACAGCATGAAAAATGTGTTAACATTTCCCTCTTCCCTATGGTTATGCAAAATTTTAGCTCTGAGTACAACTATCACTAAATATTCTGCAGTTTTTTGCTGCTTTTTATCAATAACTGTATATCTGTTAGACCACCGGCCTGTAGTCCACATAAACACTGGTTTATTTCTTTCTCCCATAAATGGAATGCTCTGTGCAGATTTACAGCTGTTCCATATTTTTTCCTGGATTTTTCAAAAGTTTGACCTCAGCATTCTCCATGGAATGTTTATTGCCATGAATTTCTTTGTGTCCTTCTCTGTTGATTAGTAATTCCCCCCAACCTTGGAACAGACAGGAGTAGATCTTGTAGACATAAGCCAAATTACTTATTGAGTCATGGTTTTACATATGTGCAATATAATAAATTGCTCAGTTTAGTTCAGTTTTATTTCTGTAGCACCAAATCACAACAACAGTTGTACAGACCTTACAGTAATATGGAGAAAACTGCATCAAACAATCCCCTCATTTAAATTTTATATACAAAATTCCTCTCTCACTATCTTTCAAGTCTATCCTTCAAGCTTGGGTTCTCTACCAGAGGCCTGGGAGCTTGAGGGCTCTGCGCAGTACCTTTGCTGTTCCTAGGACTGCGCTCTCAGGACAGAGATCTCCGATGTTGTTCCTGGGATCTGCCAGAGCCACTCGCCTAGTTTGGGGGTCACTGCACCGAGTGCTCTGATTTTCACTGTTACCTTCACCCTGGTCATCTTCGCAAGTTCTTCTCTGAGCCCTTGTTACTTCTCCAGCTTCTCATGTTCCTTTTTCCTGATGTTGCTGTCATTCGGTATAGCTACATCTATTACTACTACAACTATTAAACAGATTAGTTTGCTGTACTAGGATGGATTTAAAACAAAGAACAGTTTGTTGGACTGGTGTCATGGTAATGGTGCTCATGGTCAGAGTTAGGTTACATCAGTGGTTCCCAAAGTGGGGGGCGTGCCCCCTAGGGGGGCAGAGACATTGCGGGGGGGGGGGGGGGGGGGGATTTAAAAAAAAAAAAG
>VUQG01034903.1:0-17765 GCA_015106755.1 Etia nguti
TGATAGTTTTGAGATTTCATTGTACCCTGCACAGATTCAAGACACTCTGTGCCAGATGCAGCAAAGCAGCCCCAGAACATAACCAAGTCTCCTCCATGTTTCACAGTTGGGACAGTGTTCTTTTCTTGATATGCTTCATTTTTCCGTCTGTGAACATAGAGCTGATGGGCCTTGGCAAAAAGTTCTACTTTTGTCTCATCCGTCCATAGGACATACTCCCAGAAGCTTTGTGGCTTGTCAACATGTAGTTTGGCATATTCCAGTCTGGCTTTTTTATGATTTATTTTCAACAATGGTGTCCTCCTTGGTAGTCTCCCATGTAGCCCACTTTGGCTCAAACAACGACGGATGGTGCAATCTGACACTGATGTTCCTTGAGCATGAAGTTCAGCTTGGATCTCTTTAGAAGTCTTTCTGGGCTCTTTTGTTACCATTGGATTATCCGTTTCTTTGATCTGTCATCAATTTTCCTCCTGCAGCCATGTCCAGGGAAGTTGGCTACAGTCCCATGGATCTTAAATTTCTGAATAACATGTGCAACTGTAGTCACAGGAACATCTAGCTGCTTGGAGATGGTCTTATAGCCTTTACCTTTAACATGCTTGTCTATGATTTTCTTTCTAATCTCCTGAGACAACTCTTTCCTTTGCTTCCTCTGGTCCATGTTGAGTGTGGTACACACCATGTCACCAAACAACACAGTGACTACCTAGAGTCCTATATATAGGCCCACTGAATGATTAAAAGATTGTAGACACCTGTGATCCTGATTAGTGGACACACCTTGGATTAACATGTCCCTTTGGTCACATTATTTTCATTCTTTTCTAGGGGTACCATCATTTTTGTCCAGGCCTGTTTCATGCATTTATTTTTTTAAATAATTCAGTTGAAGCATGGTTGAAAAGCAATGTCTGACTTTCATTTGTTAAGATTTATAGAATTTTTATTTATTATTACTTTTGTCAGATTAAAGTTATTTCTGTGTCCATTGTGAGTTTTTCTTTCATTGACCGAAGGGTACCAACAATTTTGTCCATGTCTGTATATATATATGTAATGTAATATAATATACTTATTTCTATATCTACATAGACTCAGAAGTGTATGTTAGCTAAAGGACACCCATTGCTTCTGTTTCAAGTGTAATCAATAACTTCATTTAAAATAAGTTTATGTCGGTTATCAATGAATGCTGACAATTGTAAAGTTAAGTACAGGAGCAGAACGACATCATGTGTACAGCTGCAACAACATAGCTTTATTGTTTCACATTCACTTGGCCACTGAAATGGTGAAGTGTACAGCTCCACTTGTGTAACTAGTTTCTGTGTTAACCAAAGAGATTTAGGATGTCTGGCTTATCATTTCACTTACCGCAATGAAAGATTTTATACATCAGTTTTATCACTTGTTTTTTGTTAAGAAAAAAACACACACCCTTGAATCCATTGCAGTGCAGCAGAATACATTTTTCAAGCTGCTTGCTACATCTCTGAAGGCAAGAAGATGCACCATGGGTCATTTCTCAAACTGCCATTCGGAGTTGGAGCGCTCCAGGCAGTGTCATGTTAAACAAAACAGTGCATTGATGCAATGCACAAAGAGTTGGTTATGTCAATGTGATATTTATCACCTCTGATCAAGAAGAAATTAGTGTGAAAATAAGGTCGTAGATCATTGTGGGTTAGATTAAGTGTCAGAGGGGGGACAAAAAAAAATCAATGACCATGTGCTTCATGTTCAGTGTGGCCAGTCAAAAGTGCATCTAAAGGTGCTGTGGCCTCGGGACAGCAATGCTACACTGAAGCTTATCACCTATGACATCCTTTATTTGTAACCAAGCAGCGGCAGTTTTATAAACATTGTTCAGATTCAGGCTGTTTTGTTGCTTTCTCCTTTTTTTCTTTTTTTTCCTTTTGGCTTGTAAGGTTTTTCTAAAGCTCTTTTCTTTTTTCCTCTTAGTCACCCAGTTTGTATTTTCCCTCCCTCTTTCAGTTTTGTTTTGTGATTTGTCTGTGCAAATAAACCACACCTCAGTCACTCTGGAAACCTGAGCCACTGTTTTCTTTTGGCCTGCCAGCTGTACGTACTACAGCTGATCTCACATGTACACCGCTAAAGTTATTACTGCAGTGCACTTTGCATTGATACACTGCAGCTACAATCGCAACAGAGGTGCTGCAGCTACTCGGGGAACTGCAAACCTGCTGCACATGTTATTACTGCTGATGTTTAGTTTTTTTTTTCATCCTTAAAATATAAATTGCTCTCACCAGCAATATAACTTACTTCAAAGATGCCTGGAAGGGTTCAACGGCATAACATCAGCCAACATTTAAGTAAATGGGTACTTTATGTTTACTTTTATTACACTTAACATAGAGTGAGGTCCTCCTAATCCTCCTTAAACGTATCATCTTGTTCAAATGGTCTCCCTACTAATCTCTATTGAAGATGCTCCTCATAGTCAGTCTGTCAGATGAATCCAGCATTTGGCATCGGGCGGCAGATAACAAATGATAGTACGATCTAGCCAATGAGATTCTCCTAATTACCTAATGACCAGGGACATGAGGTGATTTGTTGCCCCAATGAGCTTGTTAGGTTAAGTGGTGGGGATCGACAGGGTGGTCAGATGTTGTCTCTTGCTGTATCTCTTATTAGTATGTTTTGCTTTCCTGCATTTGACTGTAGTTTTTTGGGTCACTTGCTATGAAAACCTAGAAATATTTTCCCTTTCATCATACTCATGATACAATACTCTTCAGATGTGATCCGTTATACACACGATATGTTCCAGAATGATCATATATGGAAAATCCCGGTATTTGTGTAAGTGAAGATGGAAAATTATCCCCAAATAGGACTCACATGGTTTGCTTTCTAGCTATATTCTCTTATATAAGTTAATCAACTTCCAGTTACTTTAAGTTATGAAGTAGTACCTTTTGTTATGCTAATGTTGTCAAACTGCCATAGAAGTCCATATCAATATTTCCTCATAGGCCATAATACCAGAAGGAACATGAGATACTGTTTTCTCAACATTTTGTGCACAACAAAACAGTACAATGCAGATTTCAGATTTCTGTGCTTTTATACGACTACTAATTTTCCCCCTTCCCCTCCCTTGTTTGCCTTAATAGGCATATCCACTTTTTTTTATCTGTCAAAAATGAACCAAAGATATGTTTGTTTGTTTCCACCTGTCTTACTGTGTGGGGAGCAAGTTAGCTACAAGTAGTCAATAGTTATGATAAGGAGTAGGATACAAAGCACTTTGAAAGCACTTTCTTAACTCTGAAACAATTAAGACAATCACAGTGATTCATCAGATTTTACGCTGATCCCTCTGGAGCTAGAAACTTTTTCTTACAACTTCTGTTTCATCACTTAGTAATTGTCCCCTGAAAGCAGATTTTGGTTTGTAAATCTTGGTGCCTCTTTTCATTACAATGTGTTCACATTGAATATTAAACAAAGTTCATTTATTTGGTTAGTTTTAAACTTTGGGCTTTATTCCTTTATGTCACAAATATTCATATTCAACACTTCCCTATGTAACTATGTCACAACCAAGTTGGTGAAGTGAAATGAGGAGTGATGTGAGGAGCAATGCTGTGTTCGACAGCTAAGATGCTGATTGCAAAATGTAACAGTTGTATTTGTTATTTCACTTTGTTTTCTCACCGTTTTCGTCATGCCTCCGTATGTTCTACATTTACACATTTTGGAATAAGTGCAAGGTTATATCTCCAGTTAAAAATGTAAATTTATAGACAATCTCCAGCTCAGTTTATGGCACTTATGACACAATCTGTCTTTTCACTGTTAACTCTGTCTTTTTGTCTGTGAATGCAATTGCTGTCTTCTAAACTCTTAATTTGTATTACTTCTAAATACGCCTTCAGCTATAAATATACATATATATATATATATATATAGCTCAAAATAGCTCAAAAACACAGCAAAACCAGTTTCAGTACAACAGCAGTCAGAATGGAAGGTCCAAAACATTGCATGTACTGTCTTTGGAGTCCATTCTCTGCATCAACCACAAGATTTGATTACGCTTTTCAGAGTAGCCACCTTCATTTGTTTATTTGCAAATTTGAGCAGGCTTTGTTTATGTGTTCTCCTGGGCTTTCCCTCTCATCTGCCCAGTTTACAGACACATGATGACGATGGTGGTGTGGTGGTGGTGAAGGACATGTAGGAATGTGTTATGTAAAGTCTCCCAGCATGGCCCTGGTCATCCTTATGCCTCTTACCACCTTCCTCTGCTTTCTTCCCTCTGCTATTGACCATGTTGCACATTATAAATCAAGTGTACCTTGCAAGTACTCTAATGAAAGCTCATTTATAAAGTGGCTAAATGGTCCTGACAAAAGTCCTAATGAGGAAATCAATAATTCAGTGATTGTTGCTGTGCTTATACTAATACGTTCCTCTTGTAGTGCTTTGATTCCAGCTAGGAAAGGAACATTTGTTACTGTATTCAGTTCTGCTTGTCAGCATTGTTGTAGTTTTTTTTCTTTCCTTGAATCTTTGAGATAAATGATGTCCCATTACAAACATCAAAAGCTGTCTCACATGTTCTTCAATATCCAATAAACTTCTTTTTGATGAGAAAAGAATGAAGAAATGTAAAAAATATTTTCTCTTGAATTGTTAATACAAAAAATTACTCTGGTATTTGCTCAGCACAAATCATTGTGATTAATGACAGGTTTGATGTTTTTGTTGAATTGCTTGCAGTGACCATTTTTTCTCCACCATCCCACCATGTACTCCACTGAAGTACTTTTCACTGAAGTCACCAGGAGGAGGTTTGATTATTTGCCAAAAAAAGAAAGTTGAGAAAAAAACATGTTGAGTAATTCACCTCATAGCATGGTGAAAAAACTTAGTGTTGACTTATTGTCAAGTTCACTTTCACTGCAGTAAACAGAGCTGTATGTAAAAAATCTATGTTGTCCATGACTGTCTTAAAATAACCTCTAGGCTTCTGTTACTTCTGTTACTCCATCCACATTTCCCCATTAACACAATCATTGTGAAGCTGATGAGCTGATCTAACCAGTTTGGCTTAAAGAAAATAAGTTAAAGTTCAAAGACCCAGCCTCCTCTAATTGCATGAAACTGACCCAGTTCTTTCAAGTCTTGTTTAAAGCAAAGTTGATGAATTTTTCTTGTTCAGGGGTTTAAATGATTAAAGAAATAAAATAAATAATGCAGTATTCAAATTATCCTTGACATGCAGTTTTATTTTCACCTGTTTTACACAAAGATCCGCATATTAATGTGTTACTTTATTAATGAAAATCAAATTACAGTTACAGTTTTATTTTATTTGTGTACCTGAGAGAAAATACAATACAGTATAGCAGTATTTGGACAGATGGTGACTCATACCTGCAAGGTCATTGATCATCAGCCTTAGGGACTGGAGTGTACACTGTAGGAAGCCTGGGGAGCAGCACCCCAGTCCTCTGTTAATTGCCAGGGCAGGTAGATTACCCTCTTATGCCCCTCCCTGCTCCTTAATGTTGGGCACGGCCACCCGAAGTGCTCCCTCAGATGCCTCCTTAACTAGCTTTGAATTCAGTGATTAATGAAACACATTATACTTCTTTTGGATTAATGGCTGTGTGGTTTTAGCAAGCTGTAAATGGTAAAAGTACATTTCCTGTGTAGATTAAAAGATTCTTTTTCAAACATGATTCAAACACAAATGCACCTTTATGGAGTGGTCTTCTATTTTTTTTATATAATCCAGTATATAGGAGACTAAAGACAGAGAGCACAAGCTTCAGATTTTGATGTGGGGAAAACACTCCCATGTTTCCTTTTTTCTCGGTCCCTTTGCAGTTCCTGTTGTTTTGTTTTTTTCAGAACAAAGAATAAGCTGTGGTACTTTGAGTTCGGCACTTCGGAGACCTTTTCGGCCACATGTAAGAAGCTCCACGACTTTCTGGAGGTTGAGGTAACTCAAACCATGTATTTTGTTTTTTGGAGACTTATCCAAGAAAAGAAACAAAAGCAAAGGCATGTATTTTTGAAATTTGCTGCTTTGTAACTTATTCTTCTTTTTCTCAGCTCTTAGATACGAAGCAATCATGTATTCTTTATTATTAAGGGTATTTCACTAGCAGTCAGGTAAGAATATTGATGTCATTTAAGATATTCTGGTCTTCTGCTGCTCCATAAATAGCACTAATGTATACTAGTTTCAGATTCACCCAGACAAAGTGTGGATGTGTGAAGGCTATCTGTGCACCTCCCCACCCACTTCTCACATAACCTTAGTGTAACACACAGGTAATTAGCCCTACACGACCCTGCTGTGTGTGATATTGAGTGATAATGAAGATGGTGTCTATACAATTCATCTTCCCTCTTCTCAGAGCTATCCACACAGTGCAGAGGTCTTCATTAATTAGGGCTGAGTAGTGCCTACATTACTGAAGAAGGACAGGTAGGGAGATGATGAGACATCCCTGAGTGATAAAATGCACCATTTAGAGTAATATATAATACAATATTACTGGTTTAACAGAATAACTATGAGGACACTTGCCCCTTTCTGCTGGGCTCTTTTAAGCAAAAGTAAAAAGAGGGCAGGATAGGTCAAGCAGTTAGTACAAACTGTGCTTATGTTTTAAAGTTAAAACAGCCGGGTGCTCTGGTGTTCTCACATCTTTCTAATATTCTGATTCCTAGATCTCTACTTAATAAGATTAAGTATATATTAGTTATGTGCCTGAATTAAACCAAATAGTGGTGAGTAAACAGAAACTGAAACTTATCTTACCTTAAGAACACTTTCATATATAATTTCAAGAGCATTTAGTTGGGTAGTTTCAGTGATCAATGTGATTGTTTAGCTGGACAATTCATTAGAGTTCCCTCAAAAACCGAGGCTCCAGCCCAGATAGAAATAAAGATTTGGTTTTAGGTTATAAGAGTAATATTTGAACATGTGGGGTTAATTTTATAATTGAGCTTATTTCAAGCCTATTTTTCTAATAAAGTAGTTTTTATACTTTACTAAACAGTAACTGAAAACATAACTACACAAAGTGGACTTCCAGTTCATGGATTGAAAAATTCACATCTTACTTTCTCTTTCAAAGATGACCTCCCTGTGCTTACTAATATTTTTAAGAGCAGTGTCACATTATGGCACAACAGCAGCATTGACACTCTGGGGTGAGAACTGGTTAAGAATCAAAGGTTCGTCTCACCTAGACAAAGCAACATATTCCGGTTTAGACTTTAGGGAAAAACACTGTTTAGGGTTCATCCTCTTATAGACTATTTCACGATCAAACTGTAGTACACCTTACATTACACCTAACATGTCACGAAGCTTGTGATGAAACGGATTATATCTGTCCTTCTCTTTCTCTGTTCTTTTAAAAGTGTGATGGTGTTACTCTGGACCTTAGCAGTATTTCCTTGGAAGGCATTGCCATTCTCAACATTCCCAGCATGCACGGTGGCTCCAACCTTTGGGGTGAAAGCAAGAAGAGGAGGGGCAACCGCAAGGGAGGAAAGAAGGGTCAAGACAAAAGGACACCTGTGATCGACCCCAAAGAACTCATGTTTGCGGTTCAAGGTAGCTCTGACACCCGAAATTTCACAGTTGTTCACATAAATGCTAAAGTCAGTGTGGTTAGAAAGCTTAATTACATTACAAATCTAAACTAACAGAGAAAATGTGTTATTGCTACATAAACTGCTCCAGTAACCTGTGTGATACTTGGCTATGTGGCTGCAAAGCCACATTCAGCAGCGTAGCTGGAAGGAGCATGTTGTAGCCTATTGGTTTTTTTGATAAGTGGCCACTTTGGTGTAGTATATATTGGATTAATTGACGTGAAATTTTGTCCAGACATTCCTGATGGGCTTTGGTGATCCATTCGGCTTAAATTAGTACTGCATGTGGGTAACCCTAACTGAGCTGCATGGCCAACTAGTACAGCTAGGACTAAAACTGGTACATTGTTTTACTCGGTGTTGCCCACTGCGCAAAGGAGTTACACTACTCCTCACATTACTTTCGCGTTACTGTAGAAACAAGCATAAGCATGTCTGCTCATTACTGCCTTTATTTCCTGGTAAAGTTCAGGCTCTGGCTGCTCGGCTGGGGTCTGCATACACTCAGCTTTAACATCACTCTGGGGTTTTTCACTAGCTTTGTGTTGGTGTGTTTTCTGTGCACATGTGCAGAGTGCCAAAGTAGTGTTAAGAGAATAATGTGGCTGTGTCTGTCTGTGAGGCAGTTCGCATTTGCACTCTTGTCCTTTCATGCAGTCAAAATAAAAGTAATGTTCATAACCCTATTCCTCAAAAGCTGTTGACCACTCCACCATTTTCCTCCTCCTGCACACAAACTTAAATCAGCTAAATGATTTGGAGGGAGGGGGGGGGGTTGTTATCAACCTGGTGTCCAGACAAATGAAGAACCTTTGTAACACGAGTAACAAAATAATTGTATTTGTGACTGAAAAATGTAATGTGATTACAATAACACATTATTTTGGAAGCCGTTACACCCACTATTTTTTCAGTAGTTGAACATTTCTGGCTAAATCTGTGAAAATTACTAAAAAAAAGGTCTAAGGCTTAAGGGTTTACACAAAAATCTGTTTTAAGAGGTGTTGGCATCTTGTAACGTAATTGGTGAGTCATCAACAGCAGTCAAACCTCTGCATCCTACATACTATGGTTGGTAGGCTCTGTTGAACAGTAATAGTGCAAGTTAAACAGCTTTGACAGTGTAGGAGGTTCTTCTCCCTGAAGCCCACATCAGACACTAGCAGTCTGTGTCCTTGCTCCTATCAGACAGATCAAAGACTAAACTTTGGGCCAAACTTTTCCTGAGCACATTAATATTTCACTGATGACAAGGTGAATCACAGCCAGCAGGTTTTGTTTGCAAAGAAGAGGTACAATCATGTCACAGTTTGGAACTGTCACTTGTGTATTAATGGTCTGTGTGGGCACCAGTGGACAGGCTCTGTTAATAGGAGCTGACTGAGTGGGGTGTTGGGCATACCCCTGAATCCATTTACGTCAAAAGGAAGCCCATCAATGGGAATATATGAATGAACGAAACACAATGAGTCAGCTCTGTGGTAACTGGTGAAATGGTGTGAGCCGCTTTAGGGAATTAATAGCAAAGGGTAGAAAATATCCGGAAAACAGAATGTTCTTGTACTGTAGTGGAAAATTACAGATAATATAATCTTTCTTTCAAATACATAGTAAGAACTATATATTAAGATATATATGGCTTAATATATCATCAGTGCACAAGTGTTTTCAGTTATTGTAGTCCTGTTGAAAGGGAATACAATTTAGTTTTACTTTTAGTTAAGCTTTCAAATCAATAACATCCCCATTTTAGCCATGGTTCCAACATAGCTTGAATGACAACGAGTTGCTAATCTGTTCTTTATTGAAATAATTTTATTACTAATCATTGCTGTTGAGGAGTCTTTCTAAATTCTTTTGTAGACTCACAGCCGTGAATTCTGGATTTGTTTGGCTTCTGTATTTTATTCCTATCATGTCTAACTGTGCCTGTTCAGGTGATGCACAGTATGTTTTTTAGGTTTCCTGCTGAGATGGTGTGTTTGTACCTGGGGATGAAGTGGATGTTACAATCAGTGTCTGGCTTTGAGACATGACGAGCCAGCGAGGATCTCCAGACATGGCTGCCAGTGATCCCTTATGAGACTTCACTGGCCATAGCACAATTTGTGAAAAATAAAAAGCCCTCTGTGAAGCGCCCTATGAAGCATTCATTCTTTTTCGTTGTGATTCAATTTTCTGTTTCCTTCGGTGCTTTTTTGCCTTTAAAGATTGTTAAAGGCGGCACATTTTAAATTAGACTTTTTTCACAGTCACAGCATTTATTGTGCAAAATAAATGTGTTTTATGTTGTCTGAAAAGCTGAGAAAACAAGTGAGGGACAGTGAGGAAGTAGACAAGGAAACACTGCTCAGTCCTACAATAAATAACCCATAAAAAAAGTCATTCTCCAGTACATTAACATCACCTTTTTGATGCTTCGAGCTGAGCATTTTCGTCGGTAGGCTTGCCCTATAGCATACTCTGCTATGTCATCTTGGGTATCAAACATGACCATCATTTACAAAAGAAATGCAGTGTTGTATTTAATAAGACTTCTAATTTGCAACCAGGACCATAAAATTATCAAGGACATGTTCACCAATGGCAGTTTTCTCACAGACCTCCATACAACCAGTTTAAACCCAGAGGCCATGTCTGTTTTTTATATGCAGTCCATGCACTATACCAACAAGCACTGTTGCATGTTAGAATATATAATAAAAAGGAACCATGTGGCACATGTGCACTGTGAGGGACATATTTGATCAATGCAAAGCCCAGCTTTGCTATGATAAAAACTCAATTTATCCCTGAAAAAAAATCAATCACTTCTGTGTTTGTATTTTAAAAAAAAATAGAGGCCACAGTCTGAACCTGGAAAGGCACTTAGTGTGAGTGGGGAGTATTTCCCTTTGTTTATGTGTGTCCATACCCATTTGAGCCTGTGTATTGATGTGGGTGGGTGTGTTTGTGTTGTCCACCTGTACTGTATATCTTAGAATAGATGCCCTTGTGGAAGGTGCCCTCAAGGTGAGCAGCCAAACTTGTTAGATCAAGAGAACAGCGTATTTAGAGGTAAACACAGGAGTGCATTAGCCCAGAGGGGGCACCGCAGAGGGTGACGCACAGGACTGTTGGCAGAGATTATTTTTTGTCAAGCTGTATGTGTGGTTGCATCTGTGTGTGGATGGGTGGGCTGGTGGGTGGCTGGGGGATGAAAAAAAAACAAAAAACCCTGACCTTTCGGGAGCTGTTAAATCGTCCCGCTGGTGACGCCAGGAGACAAGCCCCTCAGGTGGAAGGGAATGGCTGCAGAGTAAATTATTTAGAATAGGGGCTTCATGTGTGGGTGGAGGGGTTGATGCTTGGGACTGATCCCCCGTGACAAGCCCCATGAAGCTTTCATTGGAGGATCGGCCTCCTCATGCCCTCCCTCCTTATTCCGCCATTCCTCTTTAGTTTTACTTTCAGCAGATCGGCTGCTGGTCCTGCTCTGCTCCGTCACTGTCTGTCTTTTATTCCTCTGCTCTCACCCTGTCGCTCCACATGTGTCAGTGCAGCCACTGGCCTGGACAGGTAGTTGTTTGACAGTGACAAGGACGTTGTTTCTAATCTCTCTCTCTGATGGAAAGATGTGGCTAAGATTAAAGTCGCAGTGTGCTGCTTTTTCATGTCCCATATGGACATTGGTTAACATAATTGTCTCATTCACTGTCACTTGTAGTGTTTATCAATTTGAAATCCTGATTTCTTGACCTACATAAGGGACATTGATTCGAGATTAAATAAATGAGATGATTCGGTTTATATTTGGCCATAGACTGCTTATCATGTCTTTTTAGAATTTGGCCTCTTTCTTGCATAAACGGTTAGGTGATTCAGTTTTTCTCTCAGTTTATCTCTGAGAACATGTTGGTTTTTTTACTATATTTAGGAGAGTGTGCTTTGTATTGTAGATCCAGGTGAATCATTTTAACTTCCCGTAAATGGAATAATGGACGGTGATTCAAGAAGAAAAAAATGGAAATTCACAAAGAAAATCACTCTAGATAAAATATGATTTCAGTCCATTAAGACCCTTATTGAAGTCATGTGTCCTCATTTCTTAGAAAGAAATGAAAATATGACTAATTTTAAGTTTTGCCTGAAGGCCATTTCTCCTCCAAGACTAGTGCTGTTGTACTGTTTTGCCATATTTCATGAAATTTCATGGAGAGGTGGAGCATGGACCGATTAAAAAAGATTCTGATCAGAATCAATTTTCTTACAATTCTGAGACAGAGGATAGGCTCTGTAGTTTCAGTTATTTTTTTTATCATTTTGAAAACTATTTTTTTCAACTCTTAATTTGAAAGAACAATTTTTACCTGAAAGTTCATTTGAGGCTTTCGTAAAAATGAGACCGAATGCTGCTATCGGGAAATACAATACAATTTGATTCGTAGGGGTAAGAGTTTGTTGAGTTTTAAACAGTTTCATTTTTCTATTTAGTTGTGCTAATGGACATATTTTAATTTCCTTTGGACTGCAGACCCAGGCAAGATATCAGCATCAATGCAAATAAGTGTGCACTGCAAGGCACTGGAGTATAAGGAAGTCTGCAAACTCATTTTCAGAAAAGAAAGTAAACTTAAGGTACACTATGTCAACTTGTATATTGCGGGTGAGCAATATATTAATTAGCACAACTAACATTAATGATTAGTCACAACCTTAATATACTGTGTCAGCATCTTTACTTTTAAATTAAATATACTCGATATACTTTGGTGTAGCTGACTTTAGAATAAATAAACTTAGAAAATGTAATTTTGAAAACTTATTTGGACTTTTAAAAAGTACTTATATGGGAGACAGATGTTATACAACATCAGAAATGTATCTCAACTGTAACCACACTACTCTTCTAGAGTACCGTGCAAAAGACTTGAGCCACATCTCATTTCTTTATATTATAGGACACACCCTCCGCTGTGTTTTACAGATGGCTGTAGACACTCACTATTGTACCTACCACCTTACCTCCTCCATACATTCGGATTTATCTCTCCATAAGACCCGCTGCCACAGATTTTTAGCCCAGTTCTTTTGAAATTTGACATCTCAGTCTTTTTACCCTTCCACCGGGACCATTTCTAATGGGGATTCAGTGAAGAGATAGATTAACTGAAGGGCCATATCAGGTCTTTGTTGGCTTTCAGATGCTGTTCATCTGTAGATAGTTGGACTGCCTCTTCTCCTTTTGTCCTCTATTTTACATACAAGAAGGCCTGAAAGGTCTAAAGACAAAACTAAATATAAAGAAATGAGTGATATACAGTACTGTATGTCACTGCAGCAACACAATTTATATGAGGGGTTGAAAAGATGTCTAACTATAACATAGCCGAAATATTAAAATCTTAGAAATATTAAGAATTCACAAAATAATAAGCTCATTTTTTTCATCAGGATTGGTCTTTAATTCTTTTAGACATCTTAAAAGTTGTAACTAAAAACAAATTTGTGTCTGTGATTCTGTGTGTGCGTGTGTGTGTGTGTGTGTGTGGTGCGTGTGTGCGTGTGTGCGTGTGCGTGTGTGTGCGTGCGTGCGTGTGTGCGTGTGTGTGTTTGTGTGTGCGTTGGCTGCACAGGGTCCTCCTGCCCTTCTTAAACCAGCACAGCTACAGCTTGTGCATTCTTTCCCAAGCTAAGAGCTCTAGAGTATAACAGATCTTTGTAGCTCAGGGCAAACAGGAATCCCTATCGCTGTGGTGATGCTGTCCATCATACATGTCACCATGGGCCTGGGTGAGCTGTTCACATCAACGTGAGAAGTCACGTGACGGGGGGAGCAACTTTAAAGCTCAGTGTCAGGGAGGTCAACCTGCTCTGGATTGTATGTGTACACACTCTTCCACTCCGACCCTGGAAAGTGCTGCACTCAAAGTCCAGCGCTGAGATAGGGGAAGACGCATGTCCATCACCATGGTGACAGCTGGACACCACAGCTCAGCGGCGGCAACAACATCTCACCGCAACAGCAACATTGCCCACGACACTCCTTCAGGAAACCAACACGACTCGCGTACACACGGCATTGCGGGGCTAACACTCTCACACGCACCGAGTGCCTAAAAATGGGTCTTAGTTTCAATTAGTGTCTGTATACTACCAACAGCGAGGCAGCAGCTTCTTAATTTGTGGAGGGATGAGTTGATGGAGAGTCGGAGGCAGAGCGGGCCTCCGAAACAGATGGGCCCTGCGTGACACTGGGCTTCCAGCAGGGGCAAAATCAATGCTCATAACTGAAAAACAGAAGAGAAATTAATAATTATATTATCACAAGATTGCTTTGCATTGCCGGTGCAATCTAATTAATAGCTGTTTTGTTTGTAGCTTGTTGCCTTTTTTCTATCTTTTTTTTAAAAACAGTGAATATTAAATATTTCAGCAACAGAAGGCAAACTCTGAAGTGAGGAACATCACATGTCATGTTCTTTTATTCTTCCTCACCTCCTTCTCACTTTCCTCTTCCCTTCCTCACTTTTGTACTTTGTTTCATTTGTCTTCTCACTCCTAGTAGAACTCTTTTTGCATTGTTTACCTCTTATATCAATGTTAGCTACATTCAAAAGCAGCACCGATACTATAATATAATGAGGACAAAACTTGGCTGGACTTTGCATGGTTAAAAATGTGTTTTCTCTTTGCTCTGTTGCTTTTGTTTGATTTTGTCTCAGACCTGTCTGACCAGCTCCTGGAGGTCGTGGGACTCGAAGGAGCCATGGAGATGGGTCAGATCTACACTGGCCTAAAGAGCGCTGGAAGGCGCTTGGCACAGTGCTCCTCTGTGACTATCAGGTCAGTCTTTACCAATGTTTGTGCCTGTTTCTTCCAATTATTATATTGTTTTTAGCTTATTAGGGTAGCAAATGCTATGGCATATAAGAAAAAGTGTACAAAATGGTATAAATTAAGCTGATGGTTTTTAAGCATCCTGGTGCAAAATGCTTTTGTTTGGTTTTATTGTGAAGATTTGTTACAGCATGTTTTCTCGTTCTTTACTTACAGAACCAGTAAATCCCTTCCAATGCAGATTGATGGTGAACCTTGGATGCAGACTCCCTGCACTGTAAGTTGAACTGCGTTTCCACAAATGGTTCATCCAAACTGGAGACAGTTATATGCCGATATAAAGTAAACTGTAAGGGCAGTGAAAGAAGAATTGAGCAAAGTAGTTTGTAATCTCCATTTACAAAAAAAATTTCCAAATGAAAAAAATTAATAATACTTTTAACATATGGAATCTGCAGTCTGACAATCACAGTGATGCTTGAGAATGTTTCCAACATTTGGCAATGAGCATCCATCATTCATTCTGTAATTTCAAGATTTCAAAAAGTTCTTTGTTTGTTTTTTTTATTCTGAGCTTGAAGAGTAACATCAGACTGTTTGAGGAACCTCTGAGGAAACACGTTGTTACTGGTGTGTGGGAGATCTTGAGTTCTACTATGAAAATGCCCCACATGGGCATCATGAAGATAAAAAAGAAAAGTAAAAAGCTAAATACTTGTTAGGTTAAAGACAATGGTTTTAAAACCACATCGGCTATTTAACTGTATGCTACCAAAGCCTGCTCTAACTGCATTATATAATCAAAACAGAAAACTAAAAAAGAACCCCAAAGAAATCTTGTCCTTTGTCTACACATCTGCATATTCATAAGAAGGTACTGGTCTATAGACGTTATGGTCTAAGATGTCGAGATATCCAGGAGTCATTAATGCAACCCACCTTAGTGACTGATTAAATCTTTTTTCTGCTTTCACTGACTTCTTTTTCATACTAATTAATATGATTTCTGTGTAAATGGGGTAAATTTTTCTGTCAGTGACAGTCTGACAAACAAAACAAAAGCTGATACATGTTTAAAAAAGTATGAAATATATATGCTTTAATAGTAAGATTAATATAACAATTCAGCTGTCACTGCTTTGTATTCTAGTGCATTAATTTATGATAACAAATTCTTAATGATTCAAGACTTACTTCTTCTAATTTGCTCGTCATCTAGATTGCAAACATGTACCTTGATAAGTATTTTCTCTCTGTCCAAGTTGCTCGTTTTTCAAAACGAAACTCCTCAGTTTGCGTTGATCACGGTTGTGGTTAGCTTTAATTAGAACACCACTGCAGATGAAGTGCTGCTGAGATTTACATATGGATCGCCCAGCCATGACAAAACAAGTGGCCTGCAAGTGCTCTTGTATCTGCTGGCACAACTACACAGAGCCAAGTTGGACTCTGACGATACATAATTGTGCTGCAATGATTTCCAGGGAAAGTTTTTCATTCTGTATGTCTGAACTGAATCTGAATCACTCAGCGCGTTAAATGCCTACAAAAACATCACAGTTCAAATTGGATGTTGTTCCACTAATTATTAACAACAGCAGCTATGCAAATGCATCTCAGTTTCTCTGCATGCATACCATGTTTAACACCATCGACCATTTAAGTTTTTAAGCGAAATGCGGCATGTGTCACTCTGATGAGTAGATCTAAAATAACTGGCACCATATTTCCAGATTTGATTCTGGTAAAATGCACCTTCATTGGGGTCTAAGTAAAATCCCCCCTCAGTTTTCTTAATTTGGATGATTAGTTGTGGCCTGATAGCTCATTACATCCATCCTTCATTTGAGCACATTTTTTTTTAATTTTCTGTCTAAAAGCCACATTGTTCCATGGGCCCTTGAACCACATAAATACTTAATGCTACATCTTAAAGAAACAGAGCTTGATTACCATCCAAATTTTTTTCAGGTATCACTTTAGATCTTTTTTCTTTTTTTGGCCACTGTCTTGTCTATAAAGACTATCATGTTTATGGCAAAGTACTTGATAAACATTAACTTCAATCATGTTTAATGATGGCAGAAAGCCCACAAAAGCTAAGTAATTGCTCCAGAGTCAGAGTGCAAGCACAATAAATGGCAGCTTTCCTTTTGAAGTGAATGTGGTCCTTTGAATGCAGATGGTAGCATTTCCCCTCCCCATTACTGCGTTTAGACTCTTAGTGCGACTCTATAATGATGTGCTTAATATGACAACCCTTGATGGTTGATATTTGGGGTTCCATCGATCTACAGTTGCAACTCCTAAAAGAAATTGCATCATTGCAGGCAAACAGGATATTGTCAGATAATATAAAATTCAGTCTTTACAGTAATCCACAATAATATGTTATCGGAGTCACGAACCCCAGGGATTCTCAAAGTTTGTTGTAGTCAGGACGTTCAAATATGCATTCATAAGCCACTTGACAAGAACCCATATGGACGCAACATCCATATGGAGGATCTTTTTTTTAATTGTTAATGCATTGCTGAATTTACTTCTGTGGGGATAAAGTGCTGGGTATAATGAACAGTGGATAGAGACCTTATTATTTCATGGGGATAACCTTCTGAGATTTAAATGAAAGGTAAAGATAATTCAAAAATGTCATTTGCTGATTATGGAGGCATTTTCATTTTATAGGTAAAAGTCTTCCGTAAATGAGCTGTGAAAACTAAATAATAGTTTAAATACCATTGTGATTGTTGTGTTTGTGTTTATTATAGTTGTTGATTGTGGCATCAAATCAATATATATAAAGTATATGTGCCGTAAAATTATCACAATCTCTGTTTATCTGAAAACAAAAAATATCATACAAAAAAACAAAAAAAACCCAAAACCAAAACAGACCAAAACAATGAAACATAGTTTCACTACATAATGGAAGCTGTTTCAAAAACACGTGTGACATGCATTGTGCACTAAAACAATTAAATATAACCATAACAAAAATAAATCAAATCAAATCAAATCAAATCACTTTTATTGTCACATCACATGTGCAGGTACACTGGTACAGCACATGCGAGTGAAATTCTTGTGTGCAAGTTTCACAAGCAACAGAGGTGTGCAAAATACAAGGAACAGGAACAAAGCAAAATATAAGAATGGGAATCTGAGAATTATATGAATAGATATATGTACAATATAAGAGTGTATGTGCATTGCTGAATGTGTATACTAAATATGTATATCTGTGTGTGTGTGTGTGTGTGTGTGTGTGTGTGTGTGTG
>VUQG01034908.1:0-19949 GCA_015106755.1 Etia nguti
TCCCAGCCCATTGTTCCTTCAGTGGGCTGGTTTCAGTCGTTATGCAAATGTACTGTTTATAAGATTGGGGAAACCTGCAGTCAGCTGAGACTGAAGAAGTCACTTGGATGAGTGACGAAACGTTTCTCCCACAAAACGTTACGTCCAGATGAACAGAATCAACTTTTGGAGACTTTCAGAGGTGGGTTTGCTGGTGTATTTAGGATCATTAACCTACTGCAAAACCCAGGTCTTCAGGGCTGGATATTCTCCTTTCATGGAGAATTTCAGCATTCATGGTTCCATCAATTACAGCAAGTCGTCCAGGTCCTGAAGCAGGAAAGCATCCCCAGATTATAACACTACCACCTCCATGCTTAACTTTTGGCGTGATGTTCTCTTTATGAAATGCTGTGTTAGTTTTACAGCACATGTAAGACTCAAACCTTCCAAAAAACTCTTGCTTTTGTCTGGTCAGTCCACAGAATATTTTCCCAAAAGTTTTGAGATATGAGACGAGCTTCTGTGATTATTTGGTCAGCAGTGGTTTTCTCCTTGGAACTTTCTCATGGATGGCATTTTTCCCCAGTCTCTTATTGTTGAATATTCTTCATTTGTGGATAATTGCTCTCGCTGTGGTTTGCTGGAGTCCCAAAGCCTTAGAAATGACTTTATAACCCTTTCTTTAGATCATGCAATATTGTACTGCTTTTTCAGAGCTTTGCTAATCCCAGTAATCTGGTCTGGGTGTGGCTAGTGAAATTGTATTTACTTGAGTTATCTGTGTCTAATATTAAAATTAGTTTGATGATCTGAAACATTTCATTGTGACAAATATGCAGAAAACTAAGAAATGAATATGGGGGCAAATACTTTATCACACCACTGTACATAAAGGATAAATACAGAAATATAACTGAAGGCTAGAACTGTGGTTTCTCTAGCTTTTCATTCCAGTCCACCCTGTTATTTCATTTTCAGTAAATATAATGTTTTGTTGAGTTGAGTTATTTCACTGGTGCATAGTGTGACATATTTGTGTCCAGGGAACAAGGCCCATATACGCACCCTGATACTCAAAGGCCTGCGTCCTTCAAGACTGACCAGGAATGGATTCACTGCTCTCCACCTGGCTGCTTACAAGGTGCAGAGAAGTAAAGGGCAGTAATGTAAATTTCAAGGTGTCTATGTCTTGCTTTTGTTATACTATATGTCATCTGGTTGATAGCTTTCTAAATTTTTACCACATGGTGGAGTGCAAGTGCACACAAAGCTAATATGGACATAGCTTCATGTTTTAATTTCTTAATTGTGATAACACTTCATATTAAAAATGACATACACTTATATTTACCCCTGCAGGAACTGTGGAAATGCAGTATTACTGTTTTTTTTTACATGCTGCAGGATAATGCTGAGCTGGTGACTGCGCTTCTCCATGGTGGGTCAGATGTGCAGCAGTTGGGATATGGGGCTCTCACAGCCCTTCATGTTGCCACACTGGCTGGGCATCATGAGGTGAGAGAAAATTATCAGCCGTTATGGACCGTGTTGATTTCGTACCTTGACCTGTGGCTATTTCCCCCTCCAGGCTGCAGACATACTTCTACAGCATGGAGCCTATGTTAACGTTCAGGATGCTGTCTTTTTTACCCCACTGCACATTGCTTCCTACAATGGCCACGAGCAGGTAAGCGCCTCATGTTAAACTTTATGTGCGGACAGCATCTTTGTAAACACCTGTATTTGTACTCTGGGCTTCTTCTCGTCCTCTCCTGTTTTGTAGGTGATGAAGCTGCTGCTGAAGTTTGGGGCAGATGTGAATGCAAGTGGTGAGGTGGGTGATCGCCCGCTGCATCTGGCTGCTGCCAAGGGCTTTCTTGGTATTGTCAAACTGCTGATGAGTGAGGGAAGCAAAACTAACGGTAGGACCCGAGACCTTGAGAGGGCTCTGATTGAATTTTACATGGGTTGATGGTTTGTGAAAGAAACTTGATGGTTGGTATATTGATATAAAAGCATTTGAGCTTTTTTCCTTCTTCAGAAGCCACAGAGAAGCTACTTGAATTCTAAATTTGAATTTCCTCTAACATTTGTATTCTTCCCACCAGTAAATGCCCAAGACAATGAAGATCATGTCCCCCTCCACTTCTGTGCTCGTTTTGGTCACCATGAAGTTGTCCGCTTTCTCCTGCAGGGCAGCTTTGATGTACAGCCTCACTCTGTGAACATCTACGGGGATACGCCATTACACTTGTAAATCATCTGCAGTGTTAGAGGTCTTCTCTGAGTTTTTGGTACATGACATGAATTGCAATGAATGCTATGTTTCATCAGGGCCTGCTACAATGGCAAATTCACAGCCGTGAAGGAGTTAATGCAGTACTCTGGTACAGACAGTCTTTCAAAGGAGAATATATTCAGTGAAACAGCACTTCACAGGTATTTTTAGCTTAATTTATAGTGTGCAAAAACACATTTCACAGTTAACGTATTGCTCTGAGGTGATGTTAAATTCATATCTCATGTCGCAGTGCATCCACCTATGGGAAAGATCTAGAGATGGTCAAATTCCTGTTGAGCCAGAATGCCATGAGCATCAACTATCAAGGCAGAGATGGACACACAGGTGACACCTCGGTTTACTAATTGATTTATTAATTTCTTACAGTGGACTGAGTTTCATTATTATCTGTGTGTTCTGTGGTGTTGTTTAGCTCTGCACAGTGCCTGTTTCCATGGCCATATCCGCCTGGTACAATTCTTGTTGGACAGTGGTGCAGACATGAACCTTGTTGCCTGCGACCCCAGCAGGTCCAGTGGAGAGAAAGATGAACAGACATGCCTCATGTGGGCTTATGAAAAAGGTCAGCTTAGACTAATATGAGCTCGGCAAGCTTGGAAAGCTAAAATAAATGTTACTGCTCACTTACTATTTTTTCCAGGTCACGATGCCATAGTCACCTTATTAAAACACTACAAACGTCCAGATGACTCTCCTTGCAATGAGTACTCTCAGCCAGGAGGGGGTTAGTCACCACTTGAAATATATTATCTGGATTAAAATCCCCACATAATCTCCTGTTAATGTGTCTGAATATGCATCTCTTCCAGATGGCTCCTACGTCTCTGTTCCGTCTCCTCTAGGAAAGATCAAAAGCATGACTAAAGGTACTGAGGTGGAGTGAAGCACAGCTGATTTCCAACATCGCTGACAGCTCACGAGGCAGTCCACGCCATGTCTGTTGCCAAAGGAAGGGTTTAGCTGCTGATAATAACACTTGGTGTCTTTTGCTGTGAAATTGGGGGTGGTGTAAACTACAGATCCGTCTCCAGCATAATAAATTGATATGAATTTGATAAAACACAGCTTGAAGCCGTGTGGAAGTGGAAAGCTTAATTTCAGGGAATGATATAAGAATTTAAAGGTGTCAAGGTGTTTTACTCAAGCCAAAATTAATTGGTTTAAATGTATTTTAATTGCTATACAGTATGTACCTTCTATCCTGTGACCATTATAAAAATGTTATTCGATTTAAACCTTTGCTATGCTTTTAAAATAACACACCAAAATAAAAAACCTGTTAAGTGTGTCTATTGCAGGTTCAACAGGAAAATCTGCAGGCATTTAACATAAGCAACATTGTGACTGTACATGCCTTGCAGGGTTAATGATTATTTGAATTTTCTTTTCAGAGAAAGCAGAAGTTCTTGTGCTCAGGGCCAGTCTTCCATCTCACTTCCACCTACAGCTGTCTGAGCTGGAGTTTAATGAAATTATTGGATCGGGTGAGTCCATTTCCTGTTGTTTCCCCCCCCCCCCTCCATCTAATGTGCTTACAGATCTGATATTATTATGTGTGTCCCACACAGGCTCCTTTGGAAGAGTCTACAAAGGCAAATGTAGAAATAAAATTGTCGCCATAAAGCGGTATTTATTCACACAGCTGAAGATGTGCTTTTGCATTCCTCTCTTAGAAGTTGCAAAGAACTAATTGGCCCTTCAATCTTTAATGTCGTCTGTAGCTATCGAGCCAACACGTACTGTTCAAAGTCAGATGTAGATATGTTCTGCAGAGAGGTTTCCATCCTCTGTTGCCTCAATCATCCCTGTATCATCCAGTTTGTGGGAGCATGTCTGGACGACCCCAGTCAGTTTGCCATCGTTACCCAATATGTGTCTGGAGGCTCATTGTTCTCCCTGCTGCATGAGCAGAAGAGGTGAGGAAGTTTTTGTGAGTTATTCTGGGAATTATCATGTCTTAGCGATTTATCTGAAACCTTAACCATACACTACTACTTTACTGCTCTAACTTGGATAGCATCTACCATAATTTCAAGCCAGGTCTTTTCCATGAAATTTTTAAGAATCCCAATATGAGGCTTTACTTTTTGTCTCTAGACTCCAAACATTTTGACTAAGTAAATAGATTTGTGCCAAAACAACATAAATATATAAAGTATGCACACACAAACTCAAACAATTCAGTTAGAGCTCTCCCCTTCTTCATGTTTGCCTTCTTACAGCACCATTATGGAGTCATCTTTACTATTACATAGAAACTCAGCATTATAGATGTTACATACATTCTACTATCTATTTCTAGTAATCTACTTCCAAATTTAAAAAAGGAATCCTAAATAACTTAGTAGAAAGTCTGATGCAGTGAAGTATGTAATAATCAGGGTATATGTCTTTATAAACAGGATATAAAAAGAGGTCAGACTACTTTAGGTAGTTACTCAGGGCCTTTGAGGGGTGTGTGCATGGCGCAGTTGACTATTTCAGGTCTCATTATCATCCTTGGAAGTGTCCCCTCACCAATCTCTTCCCCTCAGCCTGGATCATCATTGATCCAGATGAAGTGTTCTGCTAACTGTGTGGCCAGGTGATGTCTTTATAGACTGTCCTATTGATCTGTGTAAAGAGCTGTGTGTGATTGGCAGGGGTCATTGATCTAGTACTAAGTGGTTGCTTCTTTAATGATGTGTCAATGGACAGGCTTATCGACCTGCAGTCCAAGCTCATCATTGCCATTGATGTGGCCAAGGGCATGGAGTACCTGCACAACCTCACACAGCCTATTATCCACAGGGACCTCAACAGGTAGGTGCCACAGTGAAAACATATATGCTGGAATGGAACTTGCAAATAACTGTTGTCATTGCAAATAATACATGTCTTCCTTCCAGTCACAATATTCTGCTATATGAGGATGGACACGCAGTGGTGGCTGATTTTGGAGGTGAGGCCATAGATACTCTATGATGTTTTCTTTATCCTTTTCTATTTGTCCAACTAAAATGTTACCAGTGTTATTAGCAACAAATAAAATAACTTCCAGTAACGTGATAAATGTACATGCTGTAAGAACTTTTCCAATCATAAGCTAATTTGAAAGGTCTACCTTATGGACTTGGTTTCAGTTGCAAAAAGGCACCATTGGTGGACCTGCAAGCTGGGTTATTTTCTGGAAAATACCAGTCAAGCTACACGGTGATGGGGTTCAGCACAGATCCCACTAAAGGAAGTTGGGACCTTGTTTCATGCTAATGGAGTCGGTTGTCCAACAGTTTGATTAGAAACATGCATATGAGCAACCTGGTTGACATTCAAAGGTTTTGCAACCTTTGAATGTCAGTGTTTCACTTATGTTACTGAGTAGGTTTACTTACCTAGTAACACTTGTGTAATTTTTCAGCCTGTAAATTGTGTGATGTTATAAATATCGTTCCCTCTCTCTGCAGAATCCAGATTTCTACAGTCTGTTGAAGAGGACAACATGACCAAGCAGCCAGGGGTCAGTGCTGTTTGCTCTTTCACATTTACTTGATGACAGGCGCAAATTCTCATGGAATGAGTTTTCTCCCCTCTTTAGCCAAATAACTCTGACACCATCTGCGGCATCCGTGAAAGATTGAGTGACTTTAAAAATTTAAAAATAAAAAGTGTATGCTGTTGTTTTGTTGGACTTCAAGTGAGTGCTTTCTCTGGCACCTGCCATCAATTATCTGCCAGCTAAAAAAGAAAAGTGCCTTCATGCAGAATTTGTATGAATGTGCTGACTCAATACTACACAGTGCTTGGCCTGCAGTTTGGTGTTAAGTGTGTTTCATCTCCAGGGAGCTGCCTGTTATGATGATCTACTTGCCCTTGCTGGGACGCAGCATTTATGTTTTTAATTGGGCCTCAATTTGTTTGCATATGTGTGTGCTGCCATTAAAGTACATCAAATTTTAAAAATACATGTCCGTCCTCACCTCTTGAGCTTTCAACTACCTTTATCTCCACATGTGTTTTGGCAGAACCTGCGCTGGATGGCTCCTGAGGTGTTCACCCAGTGTACTCGCTACTCAGTGAAGGCAGACATGTTCAGCTACGCCCTCTGTCTGTGGGAGCTGCTCACAGGAGAAATTCCCTTTGCTCACTTGAAACCTGGTCATTTTTCATCAAATGAGTTCAAACAGAAGTTAAATTAGTGACATCCTATATTGCAAAATTAGTGCCTGATTCATATATTAGCCAAAAGACTGTCCACATTGTATTTTAGAGTTTTCAGATTTTTCACGAAATAATTCAGTAAATGCAAAGGCATGAGCTAGCTCATCGCCTCAGTGCAGAAATGTCTGATAATTAGCAGTAAACAAAGCATGCATACATTTTACTTGCACTAGAAACAAATACTAAACACTACAAGAAAAGTAAAATAGATCACACAAGCAGTTCAGATAACACTTTTTACAACTGAATTTAAAATATTTGTTTTGTCTTTAGCTGCTGCAGCAGCAGACATGGCTTATCATCACATCCGGCCTCCTATTGGTTACTCCATTCCCAAACCCATCTCTGCACTTCTGATGAGGGGCTGGAACTCCTGCCCAGAGGTAAACGGCCTGATTCGACTTTTTGCTCAGCTAATTTGTGTCTTTGTGTGTAATTTATGTCTGAATTACTCAGATAACAACTTGGTCTTAAATTACAGTTCGTCACGATATACTCAACTACTAAGAGCTTTATTGTGTTAAAATATAAAATACTATGATGTCATCCATATCATATCAACCATTGCTATATAAACATAATAAGGCTCTGAGAGTCACAGGATGCTGAGTCAGCTGCTCCTTCAGTGCACAAGCAGCAGTAATGAATGAGAGAAGCTGATCCCCAGATGACAGATTATTGCATCGTTGTTCACATTTAGGGGTACTCAGGACATTGATGATCCTCCCTCTGTGCTGTGGTGTTTATAACTAGCTGGCATTCTTCTTCTTTTTTTTCCCCCCTCTTTGCTTCATTAATGTTATCACATGGCTGTTCATGCGAGCACATTTTCCTCTCAGTGGTACATCAACTTCCTGTTTGCTAACTAGTTATTTGTTTACCTTTGTGATCCGCTTGTCCCAGTACAACGTCATGAAAGCATTGTGTTTAACAAGAGCATGCTGCCACAGGATCTTACATGCAGGCATCTCTCCTGGTGCCTCACCTGTGCAGTACACTGGTTCTCATGTGGTTTTCAAACTGGGACATGCTGTACAGTATAGATTTCCAGATGAACGGCCATGACATCTGTGTAATTTAAACTTGTTGAAAGTGCAAACTGTTGCTTTTGACAGTGGCATAAAATCACCACATACATATGTAAATGCTAATGACTCAAAAAAAATGCTGCAGTGTTTTTTTTTTTATTTCCGAAAGTCAATAATTAATTGATTGCTGTAAAACCTTTTGAACACAAAATGCAGGGAAAGGGTTTTTAAAAACGTTTTTGCATTTTCATATATCTTTAAGTGTTTCCTAAATGTTACCCTCCATTTTTTTGGGGTCTTGGTTTCAGTCATTGACATGCAGACAGACCGCTCTCTCTGGATGTGATGTATAATTGAACAGCTTTGCAGGGTGGCAGTGTTTGTTCTTTTACAGTGAGACGAGAGATCTGAGGGCTGCTTTTAAAAGCACAGGTCACCTTTGCCTCGTGTGTGGGTGGACTAAAATAAGCAGAATATACACGCCAGTTTTGGAGAGAATACACCTGTGCATCTTTTTGGGGATATGCCTGATGCATTTCTGAGTGTTTATAAAAATGCTAAAATAAGTATAGTTTCCCTTCCCTTTTTTTTAGGACAGGCCTGAATTCTCTGAAGTGGTTTCCAGCCTGGAGGAATGCCTGTGCAATGTTGAGGTACATAATCTGCCTCATATAATTAAATGCCATCTGCCGTGCATGACATGCATGTTGTGATAATTACATTTTCTCTATTATGTATCACAGCTGATGTCTCCAGCTTCCAGTAACAGTAGCGGCTCCCTCTCTCCCTCCTCCTCGTCTGACTGTCTGCTCGGGCGAGGAGGACCCGGCCGGAGCCACGTGGCCGCCCTGCGCTCTCGTTTTGAACTTGAGTATGCTCTCAACACTCGCGCCTATGCTTTCTGGACCCAGAGGTAAGACAACTCGAGCGTCTCCTTAAACACGTGGGAATAATTTACTGTACAGTAACCACACTCGCACTCATTTGATCCTCTACTGCTGGCCAAAGCCCACTGCGGTTAATATCTTAATTTTTTTTTAAATTTCTTTCTAGCTAAGATGGACAGTTTTTCTTTATTTGGTAGCTTTCTAAGTTTCTGATTGGTCCTTTGAGAGCACACCCCCTGCCAAGGCCATAAAGAAAGTGGTCTGGAGCCAATCCAATATTTAGAAAAGGACAGTTTTGAGATGAAAATATACAACAATGTATATGTGAGTATATACAATAAAAACTTGGCTTGCAAGTCTCACGCATGTCTGGGCTTGTTCGACAAGAGCATGTGATGTAAAAGCAAATCCTGTAAACACTTTCAACAGTTGTCATGCTGATAAAAAGCAGGCAAATTGAGGAACTCACTTCAGTGGTGAGTAGAGTTGCTCGGATACCAAACAGGAAACAAAGGAAAGCAAATGTAATAAAACATTCCTGTCATTCTGACTGTGAAGGAAGGCCTCTATTAGACACTTATCTTTGAAGTTGTGTACTGTTTGTGTGTGTGTGTGTGAGAAGAGAGCCTGGTAACAGTTAATATGACCCCAATAACAAGAAGTGTGCTTGATATCATGGAGTAATGACTTCCATGACTTTGTCAGAAATGAGAGAAGGCCCTCTTTGTGATTATTGTCCTACAAAAAAACCCTGCAACTTTCAGCCACATTTAGTTTCATGTTTCACAGATCGTAAATGTTTTGTACAAAACGTCAGAAATTGGAGCAGTGAAGTCAAATTCCCTCATCTAAATAACCTTTTCCTATTATTATGTCTTCTTATTATGATCTGGGGTTGCACATTTACACCTGTCGTAAATTTTGCATACAGTACTCCTGTAGAGAAAGCGAAAGCAGGCAGCTATTGAGTCTGACATTACATATTGAGTTTCTTTGCTTGGAGCTGGCTTCATCTCATCTGTCTTTCTCCCTGTAAATGAAGCAGTATATATTCCTGGACCAAAGTATTGTTTTCCAGTAGATTAATGAACAAATACAGAGGCTGTTCATTTTAATTTTCAGTGAGCGGCGCAGAGCATCTGGAGGGCTTTCACTGGAGGAACTAAGAAGGAGCATGCAGTTCTCTCCCATCGATCGAAATGGTTTGTGTGCATAAGACAGAGCCAGTAACACTGTATGATTACAGAAATTACTTTTTAAGTAGATCTCTTGCATTTCAAAAGTTTTTAAAGCGACTGGTTTGGTATACAGTCACTGGCCAGTGCATTAGGTACACCTGTTAAGGCAATGCAAACCTCTAATCAACCAAGCAAATACATTTAATCATGTAGGGATTTTAAAGCGGACCTGTTCAAACCGACCATTAGAATGATGAAGAAAGGTGACTGTGACTTTGAACATGGGATGGTTTGTTGGTGCCAGACTGGCTAAATGTTTTCAAAGCTGCTGATTTACCGTACTGGGATTTTCCCACACAGCCATCTCAAGGGTTTATAGAGAATAACCTGAAAAAAAGAAAATATCCAGTGAGTGGCAGTTTTATGGGTAAAATGCAGTGTTGGTACCCAGGGTGAGAGGAGAATGCCGTAACTGATAGGAAGGCAACAGGAACGCAGATAACCACTTATCACAACAAAGAGCCTATAAGCCTATAAGTCTGTAGAGAGAGTCACATCATTTGTATACAAGTATGAAAATCTGCCGCGTTGATATACATCAAAATCTCTGAGGAATGTTTCCTTGATTTACCCTGTTGAATCTATGACCGAAAAATTAAGACAGTTTTGATGGCAAAAAAGGAGAATTCTAGCAAGGTGTATCTAATGAAGTGGCCCATCAGCCCCTGATCTGTTATTTGTCCTTCTTAACCACCACATTTTAAAAAATCCTTGTTGTTCTCATCCTCAGGGTATGTGTCTGATCCCATGAGCACCATGAGATTCTGTTCTTCCCTCAGCAGCAGTGGCAGCTTTGAGGAAAGTAACTGAACCCTCCCTGAGCTCCAAACTCTGTTTTTATGATCTTATTAATACAGATGGTTGTGTATTTTGTGACATTTTTTATGTAATGAATAAATCTTTAGAAGCTGCATATGATGGTAACTGAGGTTACCCGTTATTTGGTTATAACATACAGTCTATGCATGATCTGTTTGTGAACTGTAACTTAGTTACACTGTTTTTTAAAAACACACATGTAAAACAAAGTTTTCTCTTTATTCTTGTTCTTGACGATGAATCTAAATGTAAAGACATTTCTGTTTTTTTGTCAAAAATAAAATACAGAAAACTATCCAAACTGTCTGATTGTTTTTATTTGTAGCTGGAAAATCACAGAAACTTTCAGTTACTGACAGATATCAAATGAAACGATTAAGCCTCACAAATCCAAGCTAGCCATAAAAAAAAGACAAAAGTGAAATGCAAATACATGTTAAACATATCATTGGAAGTAGAGGTAGAGTTAGCAGCATTACAAATAACAACTGTGCTTACATTTGACATTTCCTAGTCACCACTAAACTAATTATCATCAGCCTAATGATGAAGATTGAGCTTTGCGTTCTTGTTGTTGTTGTAGCTGTATATTCTTCTAGCTACTGCCATCCAGTAATTATGCAAGTGTGCCGACTGACTGATGATGCCATTAACAGTGTTCCATTACAGATCTCTGTTAAAGCTCCACCACTTGTATCCAGTCAATGGAAATGTAAAGAGTACCTGGGGCAAGCTAAAGACGTGGGAGTCCAACATCTATGAATTATTCAACCATGTGTGAGTGTGAGTGCGGGAGTATCTGTTTTCAGGTAATAGCTGATAGCATCTGTACATGATACCTCATATCAACCACGAGCTCTTTGTTACCAACAAAAGGAAGAGGTGATCTATTGTAAACATTTCATGCAGCAGTCAAAACTCATTATGTGGATTCTTGATGGTGAAAGATGATGACAGTTTATGAGGCTGCTGTAATTTAAAAGCAGAAACCAGCAGAAACTGACGAGCATGTCACATTTCGCGTTGAAGCCACATAATTGTCTGTGCACCTAGAATCTGCAACCTTTTCATTTGTATAACTTGACTTTATAGGCGTCTTTGTAAGTAAAGCTTCACTTTACCTCATTGTCAGTATGACCGGAGCAGCTCTAATGCCCGCTCTCAGCACTCGCAGCAGTCAGTAAAGGATATGAACTGTGAGCAAACAACGTGTCATCCACTGAAAAGCCGCTCAACCGGTCTTTACTGAGTGTGTGTTTGATGTCTTCGATCAGCTGCAGGTCTTTTCTGTCTCTGCTGACGCTCCTGTCTGATGCTTTGCCTTCGATTTCCTCGTTGCGCGAGTCCTCCGGACTTCCATCGTCAGACTTCGATGTTGTAAAATCACTTTTTTCCGTAACTTCTCGACTTTGCTCGTCTGCTTTTCCCCATGTTTCATTGACATCTTTGGATCCAAGTGGACTTGTGGACTGATAACCTTCTTCAGTTTGCGGCTCTTTTACATTGAAGTCGTTATCAGTAGTTTTCTCATCAGTTTGGCTCTTAGAAACACTCGCAGGTTTTCCAGTGGCTGAATGATGACTAACTGAAGTGCTTTCCACTTCAGTTTTGGAAAAAGTGTTTTCCTCATTAATTCCTTTTTCTGCACTTTCTTGACCGTTACACTCTTGAAGAGATCCCATGCTTCCTTCGTGCTCTTCTGACCTCATCTCCTGCAAGGCTGCAGAATCCTCCTCACTTTGTTCAGTTTCAGGATTTAGTATTAAGTCTTTCACCTCAGCCTTCTCCTCCACTTGCAGTTCATCTTCAACATCCCTGTAGGCTTTCACGTCATCTTGAGACACCCTCACCATCTTAAGTGGACTCTCTGATCTTGGCAGCTCAGTAGATTTTGTCTCTTCTTTATTTGAGCTGGACACTGGAGTGTCAGATACCTCCTCCCTCATATCCTCCAGAGGTTCAACAAATGTCTCGAAAAACCTTGATGACTGGTGCTTGTTGACCCAGTTACTGACTAGATCTGTGCTGTCTTCTTTTGCCAAGGCCTCTGGACTTTCTTTACCAGTTACGACAGTCTCGTCTGTATTATCAGCCTCATTGTTTTGAACGTGAGGTTTGAGCAGCACACTTGCTCCTTCCTCCGAGGCCTTGCTCGCATCCTCTGCGTCTACTCCATTTTCTCCGTCGGCAGCAGAGAGATCACCACCAACTGCATTTTCATCAGTCTGTGGGCATATGTCAGACTTTGTATCTTTGCTTTCTTCATCTAATTTGGAAGCCAAAATATCTAAGTTAACAGCAACCGGTGATTGTTCCTGATTCCCTGAAGAAACAGCTGCGACCTCATCCATGTTTTCCTCAGTGCTGCTTTCCTTTTTTATCAAATCTGGCTCTTTGTTTTCATTATCACAGTCAAATTTGTTGCCATTTTGATCTTTTTCTGCTTCCTCACTGTCTTTTATGTCACCTAATTTAGGCTCCTCTTTCATTTCTGTATCACCTGTCTCAGGCTGTGAGTTGCTTGGAGTTGATTCATCATATTTTACCACGCTGTCACCCTCTTCCTTAGCATCACGTTCTACCTCATCAGCCCCGGGAGCCCGATCAACCTTGTCAGCCTCATGTTTTTTAGCACCTTCAGACTCCACTGCAACTTTTTTAATGTCTGTGCTCTCGTCATCAGCAGGCCCATCTGTTTTGCTTTCTTCATCACCCTCTTCTTTGGTTTTCAAGTCATTTTTGTCTTTTAATTGAGACTCTCCCTCATCTTCGTGATTATTGCTTTCGACTTCAGTAGAGATCTCCCCATTTTCAGCATTAATTTCTTCTTTTTCACTGGTGTTAATGGCTTTTCCAGCATCTTGCTCAACACTTGATGCCTCTGCCATCTCATCAGCTGATTTAGTCCCATTTGCTGCTTCATTTCCGCCAACATCTGCACTTTTCTCAGCTTCTTCTATGGTCTCAGATATTTCTTCTCCTTCTTCTACAGGCTCTTCAGTTATGTCCTTTTCCTTGTCATCCTCTTCATCATTTTTGCTCTCTTTATCTTCACTTTTATCAGCTTTGTTTTCATTCTGATTTTCTGATTTTTCTGCCTCATCATCATTTTCTTGAACAGCTGGTTTAGTCTCACTTTCATTGTCACCCTCACTTTTGTCACCTTCCATGACTTCAGATTCTTCCAGTTTGTTCTCAACACATTCACCATTCCCATCATTTTCTGTCTTTTCTGGCTCTTCAACTTTCTCGTCATCTGCGACTTTTTTCTCCTCGCTCAAAATTTTCACAGCTTCTTCTTCATCTTCCCTTGTTTCAATGGCATTATCAGCACTTTCTGCTGCATTTTCCTGTTTGTCTGTCCCTTCATCCTCCTTACTTTCCTCATTACCCACTTCATCATTTTTAACCTTTTCATCATTGTCTCTTTTCTCAGTATTTTCATCTTCTTCTACTTTATCAGAGGTCACATGAGTTTGTTTCTCCTCCTCTTCTTTTCCACCCTCCTCAGTTTTCTCTTTGTCTTCCTTCCTTTTTCCTGTTTCCTCAGATGCTCCAATCCTCTCCTCACCCAGCTCGCGCTGTTCTTCATGACTATCATCCTGTAATATTTGTTCACCTTTAATGTCATCTTTACTGCTTTCTTCTATTGCATTTTCCTCACTTGTATCTGCTATTTTTTCAACTGTGGTTTCTCCACTCCCACTTGGCGAGCTGCTTGAGTTCTCTGTAGTGACTTCAGTTTCTGACCCTGCAGCTCTGTCCTCGCTGTCTGCCTGCTCCCCTTTTTCTGCGTCACTTACAGGTGCCTCTTCATAGCTGAGGGCCTCTTGCTCCTTTGAGGACTCTGCTTTTATCTCTATTGTTTCTCTGGCTGTCACTGCCTCTGCCTCTGCATTATCAGGCGCTGCTGTCTCATCAGTCTTTTTATCCAGCTCTGATACTGATGACTCATCCTCCTCACTGCTTTTTGCCCCTTGCCCGGTCTCGTCATGCTGAACGTCAGTCTCCTCAGCGGTTTTCTCCTCTTTTCCTTCATCTTTCTCTGCAGCCTCAGTATCAGTAGTTTCAGCTGGGGTTTCTTCAAGAGGCTCAGTTGTCTTGTCATCTTGTGTTACATTTTCTTCTTTCGAAGGATGCAAAGCTTCACCTGTTTCCTCTGATTTATCCTCCTCTTCTGTGGCTTTGTCTTCTGCAGCCTTGTCATCTTCCTCAACCTTCTGATCTTCAGTAATGTCCCTGTTCTCCTGAGGCTCCTGCTCATCATCACCACTCTGTTCTTTGGTTTTGGGTAAATCTTCCTGTGCCTGTGCCACTATGACGCCACCAGTATCACTTTCTTCCCATTCTGCCTCTTCTGCAATGGTCTGCGGTTCTTCTGTAAGTGTGACAAGCTTGTCTGGAGCTGCATTTGCAAAATACAAAATGGACTTTTAAAACACAAGAATAGTCTTTGTGCAGTTTATGAATTAATTATTATAAAAATCTGATACCTTCGTTGTCCTGTTGAGGGCCTTTATGTGTGGACTCCTCGTCCTCCTCAGTGCTGGTGTCACTCAGTTCAGGCTCAGAGCTGCGCTGGGACTCCTTCAGTATGGCTTCTGCCAGTTTTTCTTGCACAGATTTGGCTTGAAAAAAAAAAAAGGAATAGGACACTTGTTAACATCCTTCTCTGGGACATGTTAAAGCTTCAAAATTAATTTACCTTTGATAACAACAATAATAAACACCAATGCAGATTTATTTATCTCCTTATTTAAGCAAGAAGAGTCCATGTTCATTGTTCAAGTGCATCATAGCAATGGCACTGGACAAAAAGCCCACTCCTGCTTCAAAGAGTGTCAAGGAGCAAATAAGAAGAGGGGAATCAGTCAAGTTTTCCATTGAAGCATTGTGTCCAGAATTTTAAATGACTAAGGCATTTAATGTATTTGAGTGACAGATAAATATCTCTTTAATCCCTCCAGGTGAAAACACAAAAGCAGCACGAAGTGAGTGATTCTCTTCCATTTCTGCTTGTTCTGCTGTAGACCATATGGAAAAATAACTCACTGTGCCCTGAAAATATTCAATAGAAACTGCATTTGAGGTAAAAAGAAGAAGGAAGAGAAAAGGAAAAACAAAGCAAAATCTGCTTTTCTTTGTCATGCAAAAGTAGATTTCTTATGATAAATGCAAATGAATGAATATGCAGCAGCTCTTCACAGACGCATATTTTGAGCTTTTTGATATGCTCTACAGTATGCAAATATTGGTATTTTTTCTTCACGGCTGCTTACTTCTTCTTCGCTGATTGCAATTTCACCCCTGGTGTCGCTTGCCTTTGTTTACTTAACTATATATTTACACATTATTTTTAAAAACCCAAACCAAGACTTAAGACAGAAAAAAAAATATAAAAAAATGTGAAAAAAAAAGTAAAAAAATAAAACTGATCTCTGACAATAAATGTGGATCAGATAGAAAATGAATCATTGTAATGGCACACGTGTATTTTTCCACTATTAAAGTTTTTATTTTAATCATTACAAGTTGACAATATTGTAGCAGTATGACATTAAGCTATTCTGCTCTGTTCTATATTATAGCATTGTATGTAAAACATGTGCTTCTGACTAACTCAGACTCTAATAAGGTGGTCTTGATTGTAGTCCTGGTTGTGTTTTGTATATTTGTTGTTTTTTACTCACCTCTCTCCTGTTCCTCTTCCTGTTTGCCCTCCTCTACTGTCTTCTCAGCATCTTTGTCATCACTCTGTCTAGTCTCACTTCCTGAGGGGACGCTGGTGTCAGATATTTCTATCTCTGTGCTGTCCCCAGCACTGTCCATGTGCAAGTCTTTGGCTGCAGAAGACTCAGCTTCCATGGCAACATCTTCTCCTGGATTTGGTTCATCTTTTTCCTCTGGCTGAGCGATGGTTTCCTCTTGACTGTCCTCTTTTCGTTGCTCTGCCTTCTTGTCCTCATTGATGTCTCTTGTGGTTTCAGCATCACTCTCCTTGTGCTCGCTAGCCGAGGAGCTGGAGCCTGAATGAGATCTCATGTCTGCGAGAAAGTTACACATGAACACCAACAAGTACTCTACAAGTAGGAAAGTGCACATTTAAACATTTCACAAGATGGTTTTGTTGTTCTGTAATTAAAATACTTTGTGTCTTTTGGTTTTTTTTTTATTTTTATTTTTTAAGTTTTTAAATATTTAAACATTATACTGGGATTTCTGGTTTATGTGTACAATTAAGGTGATTCACCCACCGTCCCTGTCATCATTTTCAGTCTCAGAGGCATCCTTCTCTTTAACCTGCCTATCCGTTTCATTGGATGGAGAAGGGGATTTCTCTTCTTTTGCCTCCTCTGCAGCTCCCTCATCGTCTGCTTCAAAGTCTTCTTCATAATCTGAAGTAGAGAAACACAGACACAGACTTTGGTATGCGTGGCACGTAAATCTTTAGTTTGTGCTCAGATGCACCCGTTTTTGTACCATCTCTGCCTTTTTCCTCATCGGGCGCTGTTTCTTCTTTGACTGGAGTCTCCATGTTCTGCGGCTCCCAGCATCGGCGGCCAGCATCCTCCCCAGTCCTCTCCATCTCCATCTCACCTTCATCTTTTGGGCTGTTGACTGATTTCTCTCTTCTTGTATCCTCCTTTATCCTCTTTGGTGGAGGAGTGGGCTTTTTGTCCAGTCCCATTGCTATGATGCATCTGAACAATGAGCAAGAAGTCTTTTTAAAAAGTAATTTTGTTCCTGCTTAAATAAGGAGATCAATAAACTACCCAGAGAATGAGTGGGGTACATTCAAACCATCACACTGAGAACAGAGGATCAGTAGTGCTCACAAAGTAATCTGCCTATAGTGTAGTTCATTTATAGTCTAATTTCACTTTAAAATCATCAATTTGCAGGGATGATCTTGTTGAACAAACTGTGTATCACAAAGTTTCTTTCCACAGAGCTTATTTTGTGGATTTATCCAAAATCCCACTGGCTTTCCCCCCTCCAGGATAACCAAGGTGGGGGTAACTTCTCAGTTGGCCTACAAAAAGAGGTCATCCATGGGACACTAGCCATTGTGGACTCCTTAAATAAAGAGCTACAACTAGCAGACCATTACTTTCATGTGTAATAAAACTTGAAAATGGGGAAAACAGTTTATATGGTCGAAAAATCCCAATTAATCTTGCTGCCAGCCCATATAAAGTTCAAACACTGGCCTGTTAGACTCCATCTCGTTTATGTACTAAATACACACTTCATGGTTTGGTTTCCAGAAGACTGTAATGTTTGTTGTTTGGTTTTAAACAAAACCAGGCTCTCTGCATTCTCTACACGCAGTTTATATGCTAAACTACATAAGCGTATTATTTATTTATGAGTGAAAATGTTAAACTTTTCCTTTCACATTTCTCCTTTTTGTTGTTCATGATGTTTTATATTCAACCTTTTACAGTTAGGGCTCATCTTTAAAGCTACTGTAGAGATCTTACTTGTAACATGGAGAGGCCCCCTCGACGCTGGTGAAGCCAAAGTGCCCGTGTTTGCCGCCGAGTCGTGAGCCTTTCCTGTGTTTGAACTCGCAGCAGGAGCTCAGCCGCTCCACCTGCAGCCCATTCAGGAAGAAGGTCAAGCTGAACGGGAAGCCTCTGTGTCGACGTGAAATAAACTGGAAAGTTTCTGAAGCAGAAATGGTGAAACACAAAAAGCCATTCTGAATGATTTGGGGTATGTATATAAATTTACATATACAAATCCAAAAAACACAACCCGATTTCACACACTGACCCCCTTCATGAAGCTTTCCCTTGTACACACACAGGTTCTCTCCTCCACAGTGCTGCTGAAACACTTTGACATCGTCCCTCATGTCGGTCAGGTCACTGGAAAGACGCACTGTTTTGCCAAAGTACATCACGTTGACACACACTCTGCTTTGGTGAACAGAGCTCCTCAGCAGTGGGGTGTCCTGGATGGAAAAAGTGACAAGTTGAAGTCTGTTATTTACTGAATAAAAATATTTGACATATATATTTTAACTTCCTGATCCAAAATTTGATGTTAGCGATACACAGAGGTGGATGAGATTTGTTTCTATATCATAAATATAATCAAGGAGGCATTAATACTATTAATTTGACAATGAAGTTTTTATATTTTCATTACACAACTTTGTCATGATGTGTCTCAGAAAATGCGTGCCATCCACAGGAAATTCTATTTGTTGTTCCCGATATATCCAAAGGAAGTGCAGTTTTATGTTTGTTGTGGATACTTTTGTTGCCAGGGAAATAACGAGGAGAGATAAAGACCTAACTCACATCAGCTCCACTGGAGGCGGTGGTCGGGCGCAGTCTGCGGCCTCTGACAGTACTGCTGGCAGTGCCCTTTAACCCTCTCTCTTTCCTCTTCGTAGCTGGAGGCACCGGAGTGACAAAGTTGTTGATAACTGGGAGGCAATAGGGCGAGACGCCATGGGAGGCCTCCACTGCAGTCAAACGTCTCCGAGGCTCTTTTTCCATCTGGTAGAAAGGTTAATGAAGTCTTTACACTGGTTCTGCTGATACTGATGCTCTGTAATGTAGGCTTCTGTCAATGCAGTCAACTATAGGTGTGATAATATCAATTATTTTTCATGCTAAGGTGTACATCTATATCTCTACATGTCTAATAGGTAGTTTCCAAAAATACAGTATAAAAAAAAAAGAAATTACAACTTCATATCGGTTGAAAATCTAATTTGTCTACACAGAAAACCCTGTGACAGGGTGAGTATCTTGAGTCTCACACTCACAGTGCAGTTGAATGGCAGGTGGTTCTCATGAGAGGATTCGAGGAGTCTGTAAGGGGAGCTGTGTCTGACCGAAGCCGTGGTGCTGTTACTGTGGATTGGTTTCAAGCGCACAGGCCTCTGCATCTTCCCTGGGGCCGTGTTGGGTCGAGATGAGCTCGGCTAAAAATCGTGTTACAGACATTCAGTATGCATTCTGCTAATTATGCGCACAATGCAAGTATGCTCTGCATTGCTCCTGAACCGTCACTATGGTGCACTTTTACAGTGGAATATATGCAAAAATGCCATACATGGAGCTGTGTTTCTTTAAACACAAAACTACCTTCTCATTATATTGTTGTCATGTGAAATGAAGCCTATTTGCAGTTTTTTTCTAATCTAATCTTAATCTTTTAATTATATTTTATTCTTGTTAGTATAATCACATTTTTTATTGTTTTTTTTTAATTTTATTTTTTTAAATTCTTCTCAATGTTGTCGTGCTTTGATTTAATTGAACCTGCTCATTTGTATAATTTTACAGATTACAGAACTGCTGTTTTTTTTTATTGTTAGCCATCTTTAACGTCTCCCATTACTTTTAAAAACTGCAAACTTCTTAATAAATTCACAAGAAATCATGATGACAATAAACCTATCCGAAATGTAGTTATCTTCTTATCGTTTCCCAGCAAATCCCCATCAATGTATAACAAGCAATGCTAAACGTGC
>VUQG01034908.1:35402-96892 GCA_015106755.1 Etia nguti
TAAATAGCAGGGATAATTATAGGAATTTAAACTGTTACCAGCCTTTAAATACCATCAGGCTGTCTCCTTTGACCTTCACCCGCAGGAGATACGGCACTTGGTGCGCGTGCTGCGGACGGAACATCCACTCCACAGACTGGGTCCGCCGGGCGAAGGGCAACGTCTATCATCTGGCCTGCTTTGCCTGCTTCTCCTGCAAGAGGCAGCTGTCCACCGGGGAGGAGTTCGCCCTGGTGGAGGGAAAAGTGCTTTGCAGGGTTCACTACGACTGCATGTTGGACAACCTCAAGCGGGCGGTGGAAAAAGGTGAGGCCGAAGTCTCACCCCACCAAAATGACCGGGAAAAATTTGCTCGCTCTCTCTCTCTCTCTCTGTTTTTTAAATATCTGTTTGAAATGTATGAATCATCAATGAAGCCACCAGAAACGGTATTTTTGTCTCATTTTAACATATTAATATATTTTGCTGCAGGAAACAGCGTTAACATGGAAGGAGCTGTGCCCACCGAACAGGAGATCAACCAGCCCAAACCCTCCAAGAGAGCTCGGACCAGCTTCACCGCTGACCAGCTGCAGGTTCAACTTCTCCTCATCCTCTTCTTCATTCATCACATAAGAATGCACAGAAAATAACAAAGACAAAATAAGTAGATCGTCTTTAGGTAAAAAATAAAATGTACTTTTTTTTTTATGCATGTATCCATGCATAAAAAAGAAAACAAACACACGCTGAATTATTCTACTTCTGGCCCTTAAATTGTTGGGTTTTTTGTTGTTGTTGTTGTAATTCCTTCAAAAATTATTTTTCTTTTCCTTTTTAAAAAAAAAAATAGTACAGAGACTTTTTTTAAATTGAGGAAATTCACTTATATGTGTCAAAAAAAAAAAAAAAAAATCAAAGGAATCAAGAGGAAAAATGCCCTGATATTATTTTCACAGGTGGATAAGATGCGTCATTGTGTCTGACCGTCAGAGCGGACATGACAAAAGATATTTAATACATTTAGTCCGAATGACAGGCAGGACATAATTACAAGAGAAGAAAAAAAATTAAGTCAGAAATCAGTTTTTTAAATTGGACTATGTGCAGTTTGTCCTCTCTTAGCAATAATAATATTAATAATGCACATTATTTCAGCAATTCCCATTGTAGTTTTGTTATTGAATTAAAATTTAATAAATGATTTAGATTTATGCAGAATATCCCAAAATGCTTATATTTTCTATGATTTTTTTTTAGAATTATTTGTCTGTGTGAATTAAACCCTCTTTGGCAGACTTTAAAAGGCAAATTTCAGATCTCCTCACAGTTACTCATGTTCAGATGAATCATGGATTTCCTTCCCACGGGACCACATAGTAAACCTTTGTGTTATTTTGTTACTTTGTGCACATGCAGGTGATGCAGGCTCAGTTTGCTCAGGACAACAACCCAGACGCCCAAACACTGCAGAAACTAGCAGAGCAGACAGGCCTCAGTCGAAGAGTCATTCAGGTCAGTTAAAGATCGGTGGATGAAGACAAAACAGATGATGGATATATCATCTGTTATGACATTTGTTGTTATGGCCAAAGCTGGATTTCATGTATATCATGTGGTGTGTATAATGTATTGTGTGTAATTACTGCACTATCCAGATGATGTATGTTGCCAAACAAACTCGTAAATGACCAAATAGTTCAACCTGTAACCTGGAATCTGAGTACAATTAAAGAAAAAAAATGATTTCTAAAGCTTTTACATAACTTTACACTGAAGCGTGAGATACTTTAATCAGATTTGTAATGCAGCTTCTACTAGAGTTTGACCTTTTTTAGATAAGACACCTTTATCTGTTCTGACTGTTGCTGACTGCTCAGTCCATTAAAAAACTAAAAGACAGTGACAGTGGTTTTACTCACAGGGCAAAAGATGACTCCCTGACTGTAACTCTGTAAAAAAATGATATTTGTTTTGGCTGATAGAGTTCACGAGCTAAAACAGCGACACACTTCTATCTTGGCCTTTCAAATGCAGTCCTGCTAAAGGTGCTTGTCCCGTTAACTCAGGTCTGGTTCCAGAACTGTCGAGCACGCCACAAGAAGCACGTGAGCCCCAACCACACCTCCAGCACCCCCATGACCTCACTGCAGCCCAGCCACCTGTCCCAGCCCACCCCAACCCCTGAGGAGCTGCAATACACCGCCTATGGAGGTCCAGAGGGGTCGATGCTCTCAGCACTACACTCCTTCATAGACAGTGAGCACGAGACTTTTTATACATTTCTGTAATTAAATTAAATTAAACAGAATTTTTTATTCTCATATCTCTAAACAATATATATTTATTTTATTTTAACTGCCCCTATTGATCATATGCATGCATTTAGGATAAATGGACAAATATCTTAAATTCCAAACACAATAATTCTGAAATAAAGATGACTTTAAATCCAGGAACTTTAAATATTACAACCAGCATTTTATTCCATTTCCTGCTTTACTTTGACCCAGAAAACTAGACAATCAGTAGAAACGACTAGAATAAATCCAGACAAAGAAAGAAAAACTGTTTGATGTTTTGTCTCAGTAAAATAAAATGAAAAAAAATCCCTTTCAAAGTTAGAGGAGTGGTAGATGACGTTTCTAGAATATAGGACGAAAAATGAAATGACGCAGGTAATAAAAAATGATCTTGCAGCCATGCCGCACACGATGAGATAGGGAAGTTTTGTAGTCAGATAACAGATAGTCAACCTTATAATGTTTTTTTGTTGTTGTTGCCATTCTTGTTGTGCTTCTTTTGGTGTAGCATTTCACCCTCCCTGTTCGATACTAGGAGGAGACACAAACCCAGCCAGTAAGGGTTGTGTGTGTGTGTGTGTGTGTGTGTGGGGGGGGCGGCATAAGTTAGTGGGAGGTTTGCATCCGGAAGGGCATTTGGCATAAAATCTGTGACAAAACAAACATGTGGCTCCGTCCGCTGTGATGTCCTCCTAGGAAATCAGGGAGCAGCTCAAAGTACCTTTTGTATTTGTTATAAACCTTCTGTAGATGAAATATTTGAATCTGTCAGGAGCTCAACGAGGAAACATCCAATCAAATCACAATGCAAATATATAACTGTGCTGTTGTATATTGTGACTGTTACATATTTTAATACAATTTGTGGAAAATTGACCTGGAATCAATAATCCCACTCTGCTCTCTGTTTGTGCCTGCAGTACACTCGCCTCCATCCTTGTTTCAACCGCTGCTGCCAGCCCACGCCATGACCTCGCTGCCTGTGTCTAACGCCTGAGCTGCCCTCTCTCTCTTACACTCACACACACCTTACCAATGTTTTTCCATTATTAGCAGCAGTATTCTGATACGTGTGGTAAATATAATTTAAACTTTTTGTGAACCATAAAACCTTTTCTCTTCTTGAACTGCCCGTCATATTGTTTGTTAAGCAAATTATGGATCACTTTAATTTACAGCCCTAAATGTACTGATGTATCATGGAAATGGCAACGCTTCGGTGTACGTCACACACAACATTATATATTTATATTTGTTTGTTGTCTGTTTGTTGGTGACAAAGTCTGATTGTGCTACTCTTAGTGAAAGCCACCAGCCCCACAAAAGTCGACTCCACATGAAGATGAACTGAATAGCAGTGTTGCAATATAATTTATTGTATGTGTCGTCTCTTTTGAGAATAAATGTCTAATTTCACAAACCTGGGAGAGGAGTCATTGAAAAGCCTTTACACATGAGAGCTGACGCTGTGCTGCATTCAAGTCTCCGTGAGCATATTTAGAAATTAGGAAATAGAAATTGTGTCCACAGCAGAAAAAAGAATTTATTGATGAAAGCAAACATTATTAAAATACAACTATATCTGTATATCAAATGATGAACGTACACAGAAGCAACATATGTGTTGATAACACACAAACACCTGAAACTTTTAGTTGCAGACATGGAAGAAAAAAAATGAGCGAATATAAATAAAACCAACGAGCTGCTCATCTGTTTACAACAGGCTAGAGCACAGCATCTTCAGAGTTTGACTTTTAAGAGCTTGTGGTTAGAAAACTGTCTCGCATTATACCAAGAGAGACGTTTAACTTGTGTCTACTTGCTGACTGTGGTTGACCAAAAGAATCCAATTTCCAGACACAGGAGGGAGGAGAAGGCATATAAAAACACTTCTTTTACTTCACTTATCAGATCTTACAAAGTCACACTACCTGGAGTGAAACTGAACCTGAGTTGCATACACAAAAAGATATCAAACTCCGATGGGAGTACGGTAGTTATTTTGTGTGGAGAGAAAAAAGAAGAAGAAAAAGACAGAAAAAACCAACCTGCTACATGCGTAATAAGCCCCACTGTGCTCTACATGCATCATTTCTCTTCTTTCTTTCAGATACACAAGGAGTTGTTTTTCTTTTTTCCTTTTTTTTTTTGAATGTTACATGTCCCAGCGTGCTCAGCTCAAACAGGGGCGGGAGGTGTGTGAGGCAGTCTGGCAGTGTTGTCACTCAGAGGCACCATGAGGGCAGGTTCTCAGGTTTGACAAGCACGGCGCAGAGACTCACAAACATGAGTCACATCTGAAAGATCTAAAGGCGAACATCTTTCTAAGCGGTGCGTGAATCTACTCTGGCGAAAAGCACAACCTAGTAAAAGGTTGACGGCAGTAAAGTACAAGGATGACAACTGGAGGATGGGGGTGTGAGAGAGGTGGTGTACACCCTGGGCAGGTCGCCAGTCCATCATACGCCTGTCACGCAGAGACAGACGGCCGCTCTCACTAACATCGATGCCTAAGGGAAATTTGAAACCACAAACTGATCTCCAAAAATCCTCTAAATCTTTTTCTTCCCAGAAATGAATCAGCTTCATCTGTGGCTCACCAGCTTATAAATCTATGCAATGGCAGCTTTGACATGAGTGACTCACTAGTATTACAAACAACTATACAAACTGAGCCAAAGCTACACTTTGGATCAAGAACAGGACACATAGTAGCAAAAACACTTAACACTGTTACTCCAATAACAAACTTTGTTATTGTTTAAAGTTATTAATACAAGACCCAAATATTCTTAGTGTGTATAATATCTAAGGGTCTGCAGGTTATATTTAAAGACCTGTTAAAACCAATCCAGCATCTATAAACCAGCTTCTCTATTTGTTTTGTTCTGCCCCACAGACATGTTACATGCATACATTTGCCACATAATGGGACCTAATTATTGTTTTTTCACCATCAATTAAACGTAATCGTGCCATTTATATTTTCTTTTGTACAGTTATGGTTACGGGCTCTCTTTCCACCGCCTCGACTGGTAGTTAGTGTCATAAAAATAGGAAGAAAACACACAAAAACAACAATATTAAAGATGACTTAAACCGATAGCATTATTTGTTTTTCAATGGTCTGTACAGAGATGATGATTTTTATTTTTATCTTTATTTGGATTGGTCTGACCATGATAACCATGCAGTGAAAATACGATAACATGACAGCCCTAACTGTAAGCGTGGCTACAGGAAGCGTCCAAGGGCATTCTGATTATTTTGGAAATCCACAATCACTTAAGGGCGTCGGTGACGCCTATTCAAAGTGACCGCCGTCATCGTCCTGTGATGGAAGCCCTATTACTGCTGCCTTTAAATCCAGCAAGAATGGACTCTAACACTAATGAGGTAACTTTCAAAGATTATCACTTTAACACTTTTTATACCTGTCACTGGTTTCAGTGCAATGTCACTGACACACAAGCCCACATCAAAACACATGCATAATTCTGAGGTTCTGCCTTTTCTGCTACACACAAACACATAATGTCTGCTTCACCTTTCACGCTTCACCCACACCTAATAAACCAGACCTGTTAAACATCTGTTGCTGCTAAATATCCCTTTAAGAATGTCGATAAAAATGTTCAAAGAACTTATCCTGCATGGCTTCAATATTCAATCAGAAACTCAAAGCAAAACACACCTAAGACTGAAGTAATCTGAACTGCTATGCCACCATGTACTTGGCAATTAAACATAAAAACAGTGGGCAATGAGTGGTGAATATTTTTCTCAATGTGAGACACCTGGAAAACTGTGATAACACAGAGGTGAGCTGAAGTTTGACCATTTCACGGCAGAAACTCAGCAGTGAATTCAAGCATCAACAACAGCACAGAGCGTACAGGTCATCTGGTAACGACTGGCACCACCAAGTGGTGAAAATTGGCAACTACAAGAAACCAAAGCTGAGACACACTCGAGCAAATCTACTGTTCCATTACTGTGTAGTATGTGGCAGTAAAATGTACACAAATAGACATATTTCCTTTACATAGACACATATAAAAATACTCATAAAGACTTTTCACTTTTTAACTATCACTGAGTCCATAAATTACTATGTGTGGGTGAATCTAATTATTCACGTTACTTAGCTACAGTTTGTCAATTATAGTGTACAACTTCAACTTGTGTACACTTACATTAAATATGCCAAAGTGTTTAGTCCCATATGCCATGTGGGTTTGTACCATGCTTTGGTGTTAACCTTTATTCTTTCTCCTTCCGAGCTACTTCCTTCTGTTCTTCTTGTGGAGGATCTTCCTCAGTGTTTTGCTCATGTGGAAGGGCCGGGCTGGAGAGCCGTCGTTCACCTCCAGATCCCACACTACGAGGCAGCAGCAGCAGCAGCATGTTAAAAACCAATGGCGAGAATCATGCAGCACATCAAAATTTAACCTGTGATCACCTCGATTGTACAAATTAACGCCTCTGGAAATGCACGGGTCAGTAGTTCAACCATTTATGTTTATTCGAAAACAAAGATTCACATTTTCATTGGATTCATTGATAAAAAAATTCTCCTATACAAAAAGAACACTGAATAACCTCCAGACAGATGTGTGTATTATACTTAGTATTAAAACAGCACAACATCTGAACCATCCAATAAAAAAATTTACTTCAAATGGCTTTGACATCCTTTTATAAACTGTATCGCAAAGGTTCCTGGTGTTAGGTCTAAAACAGAATAAGAGGAACATTTTTTTAATTTATTTTTTTCACATCTAGGCACATAAACTAGTGGCTGCATTCAAAAGTTTCCTGAAAACGGTCAGGTTCGGTTCACATCTTTTTTCTTTAAGCATAAACCATTAAATGTCTTTTGAAGTCTTGACCTCCAACAAAGCCTCTGTCTGGTTTACAGTACATCTATGAGCATAATGAAAACTTTAATGTGACGCTGTGCGACTGATTTAAAATAAGAGAAACCTGTTTTGCTAAGTGCAGAGTTCACACCATTTTTGGATCTGTGTGCTTGTGTTAGTATAAATATAGTGGTTATAAAACCAATAGTAAACACCAACAGCCAGCAAAGTAATCATGCTACACAGAAGAAATAAATCACATGGTTCTTTTCCTGTATGTGAAAGTGCATACAAAACATGATTTTACATTAGAAGACCAAAGTGCGACAAGAGGGTGCCCCATAAGTCCACCACACTTTTCATTGTGATGCCTTATGTCAAAGTGGCATCTGTACATTGTTTACAGTCCTCGTGTTTGTTTGGGTTAAAAAAAGAAAGAAAAGCTTGTCTCGTTTTTATTTTTTAGCCTGTGCATCCATCCTGCGAGTTGACGTGTACCCTCTCGGTAAGGCAGAGGTCAGCAAAGAATACAGACGAGAAAAAAACTGAGAGAAAGAAACACAAAAGTGTAGCAGAAAAAAGGCAAGTATCTGGGTTGGCTCGAGAGAGGAAGTGAACAGTTATCTTAGTCCCCTATGCCTTTTCTGCGAGGACCCGAAGTAACAGCATGTCCTTTCATGTACAGGTCATCCCTGACAGGCTGGGTGGGGTGCATCCAGTTTCGATGTTTAGCCCTACAGTACTTGCTCTCAAGCGTCCAGACCCCCACGCATACGGCAGATATGGAGAAGTGAGTCAGAGAGCCAAGAGTTTAGTAAAATGCATCACTCAGGAAGCAGCGCAAGTTTTGGCACCCTCCTCTCCTTTGCGCAGGATCTTGTGCAGGCCAGGAGACATGTAGTAGGGCCTGGAGGAAGAACCATCATTCCTCTCCAGGTCTTCACCTGAGACCAGGTCCCCGCAAAGGAACAGGAGGAGCAGGAAGAGCAAACAGCACACAGAGCGGCAGCCAGAAAGAGAAAGGAAAGCAAAGACTCAGCAGAGATGATAAACAAGAAGATATGCAAGACAGCGATTATTTAAAGTTATTAAAAGGAAGAAAGAGTTACACAAAGCTGCTGACATTCAATTTTTAATCACAGCAGGAGTGCTTCTGCACTGAAAGTCATATTCTCACTGTACAGTATATAAAAAACTAAACATGAAACAGCATACTTACAAAAGCACAGGAACAATGTGTCCACACACATAGCATAGACGTTAAAAAAGCCATGTGCGATCATGTAGGATCCAAATATCAGCGTCTGAAAGAGTTAACAGGTTAAAGTCTAAATGTCTTACACCTTAACCTATAGTCTTGTGTTCCTGCTTTATTGTGCACACTGCATTCCAACAAACACCAAAAACATTATGAACAATATAAATCGCTGAGTCATAAATCCTAGAGCAAATTAATTAGCTTGTGCAGCACTGTAAAAACTGCAACTGTGTAAAGCTGTGAAGATTTCCAGAACAACTCTGAATAAATATGTAATTACCAAGTGTTAAATATTTATAATTGAATATTTGCCAAAACAATGGTTCGACTATACTTAAACAAAACACAAGTAGAGGAGCGCTGCTTATAAGCACTGGTTGAGTCTGAACATAAGAAGTGATTTTTCCACCGTACCAAGAAAACAAAGTACAACAAAGAATATAGATTGCATCATTTTTTTGTGCACCGTGTAAAAGACCAAGTCAGAATATGAATATATTTTTAGACAATTAAAGATTTTTTGTGATTGTGCCTCTGTAAAGAGAATTTTAAATCAAATAATCACGATGTGATTGAAGTCCAGACTTTCAGCTTTAATGCAAAAGTATTGCATTAACTGTTCAGGACTTACATTTTTTTTTAGTATTCACCCATTTTCACTATTAACTAGACAAACTAACATAACTTTATATGTTAATAACATTTCATATGTAATATATAAGGACTGTTTTTACAGGTCTGTAGTTGCTGCTTGTTTGTGGGTACAAATTAATGCCACAACATTGCACCATGTTTAATAGATGATGTGCCATGCTTCTTTTTCTTTCCTTCTCTATACCTTTTTTCTTCTCATCATTCTGGTGCAAGTTAATCTCACTTTCATTTGTCTAAGGAGTTTTTTCTCCAGAACTCTGCAGGCTCTAAAATGTTTTCTGGCAAAATCTATCCTTGAGTGCAGCCAGTGGTTAATTGTAAACCCTGAATTTCATGAAACTATTTTAATTGTAAACTTTTGGAATGACACACCTGACCCCGCAAGAGTATTCAAGCTGTTTTCTTAACCATGGAAATAATTCTGCCATCATGCACTTTAGTGAACTCTGATAGACTGATTTGTAAATGATGTAGGGTTTATATATGATCTAGAGTTACTGAGGCCATGAAACTGCTTGCTAGTAAGTAGTCCAGTTACTTTTGAGCCTCTGAAAATTGGGTACTATGTACCTAAATAAGTCCTAAAGATAAAACAAACAAACACAACTTTTGTTAAACCCCACGAATAAAGGTAAAAGTCTACATTTCAATCACATATTGATTGTTTGATTTTTTACAAAAATTCTGTCATTGTCCAAATACTAACTATATTCATCACAATATAGTCATATTCTCACTGTAAATTTTTAATTCCTTACCAAAAGGGGGACCCAAAAGTAATTTAGCGATGGCACCTCCTCTTGAAAAACTGGTATTTTACGTGAGAAGAAGAAAAATGCAAGAACACCTGAAAAAATAATAACAAGAAAAATCTGACTTTGTAACAAGGAAATATATATTTTCATTTGAAATAAACATAAACTGTCAAATCCTCATAGGCTTTAAAGGAGGTTAAGCACAGAGTGGGAAGAACATGATATACTGAAGGGTTACAATAAAGGACCTGCAAATATAAAAAGCTGCTTTGGTACATTTCAATCCTATAGTTATTTCTACAAATAGCAAAGACACTGTAAGTGGTTAGGTCATGCAATAAATCTTTTTTAACACTACAAGTATAAATTAGAGTAACTGCTAGAATCAGGGTTTACGTTTAATATATAAGCTCTTATAAACTGAAGTGAAATCAAGGTCCCCCAAATTCATGTCAGCCACCTACTGGGATGTAAATGTCAACTTATAAGTAAATAAAACAGAGCTTATTGAATGCATGGAAATGGAACATAATTTTTTTTTTTAATCCATCATCCTTTTTACAGACAGCAACATGTCTCAATGTGCCTCTTCTACAGTTTATTTAAAAAAAATCTATGCTCCTGTTTTCCCTTTAATGAAACTCACCAACACTTCCTGAAATAAGCAGTTTTCCCAAGAACAGCAGAAAGTCTGTCACCTTGTCCAGGACGGCCACCCTGCAAGGAGGAAGAAAATGTGAGTAAATGGACTGGTTCTTATTATAGTGCTTCTCACCTCTAGCTGAGCACCCTCATTCACCCATTCTAACATTTACATTCATACTCCAATGGACACATCAGAGAGCAACTTGGATCTTGCCCAAGGACATTTGGCATGCACACTGGAGCAGCCAGGGATCGAACCACCAACCTTCCAATTAGATGACCTGCTCTACCTCCTGAGTTACAGCAAACCTCAGTTGAGGTAGAAGAGAAACACAAACAGCAGAGATACATACTACCGTGCATTATGTCAACTGAAACTGCCCCACTATTTCACAAACATGAAAACAGTAAATATACTTCTTTATTTTTTGCCGATATCTGTTACATTCTGGCATTTTTTATGGTAAAGAAAAAGCTTTAGCTTTACCATCTCAGCAGCATGACATCTGTACTCTGCTGAGGGTTTTTTTAGGCATGTGGCTCTAAAACATTTAACTGGGACTTACCGAACAACATTCCTCATTAAGAGGAAGAAAGCATCCTTGGAGGAGGTGCAGAAGTTCTTCCCATATATTGCCATCTGTTGGCGAGAAGCAGAGAGCGCTTGGTTGCAGGTAGTTAAGAACCGAAGCTGGACCAATTAACAGCTGCTAACAGATGTCTGCAATAAATGAGTGCTACTAGAAATTACTCACCATAATGAATGCATTTCTGTTTAGAAACTTGATAAAATGTTCCAGGCACCAGAAGCAGCATTTGAGGCAGCAGAGCAAGAATCGAGCGCAGGCATTTTGAGAAACTGGGTAAATATCAGGAACATAAATAAATATTATCAACAACAATTCATTTGAAATAATAAGTAACTGGGTAAATATCAGGAACATAAATATTATCAACAACAATTCATCTGAAATAATAAGTAATAAATTAGTAAGAGGCCTTGAAGGGTTTCCAAGCTTGCCTTTCAGTTTGTGATCCAGGTACTCGAGAATAATTCGGATCATCTGCACCACAGAAAGGATTAGCGACCCAAAGGCCAGAGAACCTGTGTGATAACTGTGCCACAAGAATGAGGAATATTAAATGAGAACATTTTCCTCACATTCTTACTTTCACGTTTCAGCTTTTTAAAGGATTTACGCTTGTTTTGGGACTGTACTCACCGTATAGCTCTGCTAAAGGAGGAGTAGAGGGGGCATGCAGGGATGTCTTTTGGCTTCTTCAGGGCCCAGTAGTAGGAAGCGAAGGCCCCGGCCAGGGTGCACTGGCCCAGGGCGATGGTAAAGTTGACCAGCCAGAGGAACACAAACAGGTTACAAAGATGGAAAACTAAGATGTAGCGATGGTACAGACTCTCCCCACCGTAGAAGGCGAACATACACTGTGACCCGGGGCACACCTTGGTAATGTTGGTCTTACTGAAGGTCTGAAATAAAGCAGCAGTTTACACGTGTTGTCAGATAGTAGTAATGGGATTCTATTTATCACCATAGTCACAGAATAAGACTAGTGCCACTTTTCTCTTGTCTTTTCCTGCCTCTACCTTGAATGTAAATTATTTCCACATGAATAGCTTTAAGGGAATCCTTGCATATTCATCTTTTTATATGCTCAAATTACTCGTTGGCTGATAAATAACATCTGTCAAATAAATGTTTGTTTCTGCCAGCACTAATTGAACTCAATTTACATCAGAACATCTAATCTATTTACATTAAGACATTTTATTAATAAGACATAAAGCAGCTATTACACCTAATTTGACTAATTACACTTTACTGTGGAGAACGAATCTTATCAAGAGATATTTTGCATGGCAAGTGATGGAGAAATTACACAGTAACTAAACATTTTCAGTAATAAACTGTAAGGGAGCACAGAGCTAACCTGTGGATTGCATGTGAGGTTTGCATACATGCATTTATCATCAGCAGGTGTGACCTTGTAGACTGCGTTACCCGATGACGCTAAGAAGCTGAGAGTAAACTAGTTAAAGGAAAACTCCAACACTCAAGAATCATTGAGTTAAACAACATGAAGTTGGTCTTTCTTGACTGCTTCACTTACTTGTTACAAAGACTCACAGGCCACTTCATTAGGTACACCTTTTCAACTGCTTGTTCACACAAATATCTAATCAGCAAATTACAAGGAAGCAACTAAGTGCTGAAAATCTCTGGGTGAAAATGCTTTGTTGATGTCAGAGGTCAGAGGAGAAAGGCCAGACTTCTTTGATCTGATAGGAAGGAAAGAGTAACTCAAACAACCACAATCATTCTTATCAAGGTATGCAGGTGAGAGTCTCTGAGTGCACAAGATATCGAAACTTGAAACAGACGGCCAAAACAGATGCTACTCCTGTAAGCTAAGAAAACTGATGCAACAGTTTACATAAGTTCACCAAAATTGGACAACAGAAGATTAAAAAAGTGTTCCCTGGTCTGATGAGTTTCAGCTGAAAAAATTGGATGGGACAGTCAGAATTTAGCATAAACAATATTAATGGATGGCATGGATCCTTCTTGCCTTAATTCACTGGTTCAGGATGGTGATAGTGGTGTAATCGTGTGGAGGCACACTTTAGGCTCTTTAGCATCAAGTGAGCAGTTTAAAGACCACAGCCTATCTAAATATTTATGCCAGTGGTGTCCAAACCCAGGCCTCGAGGGCCGGTGTCCTGCAGGTTTTAGATGTGTCCTTGATCCAACACAGCTGATTTAAATGGCTAAATTACCTCCTCAACATGTCTTGAAGTTCTCCAGAGGCCTGGTAATGAACTAATCATTTGATTCAGGCGTGTAGACCCAGGGGAGATTTCTATCCTAGACGTGCAGCCGACAAATGTACAACAACTGTGTAATGCTGTCAGGAAAACATGGACCAAAATCTCTGATGAATATTTTCAGCACCTTGTTGAATCTATGCCATTAAGAACTAAGGCAGTTATGAAAGTAACAGAGAGACCAACCTGGTAATAGCAAGGTGTACCTAGCAAAGTCACCTGTGAGCATATGCAACAACCAATCCATGCAGAGGTCTGACTTACCTGCGCCTGGTTCTAGAAGACTTTTTCCTCTCCACTGTTGCTGATTGCATGCTCAAACTGGCTTTCTCTCTAATATTGTAAAGTCTTTACTTTACTATTTCAAGTGTCCTGAGATATATTATGCTGTGGCATAATATAAAAAAAAAAAACCTAATTTAACCTGTTTAATCTAACATCTTTACTGATATTACACATTATCTTGTGGATGATTCTAATTAACATGTTGGAATTCGTCTGTAGTAAAAAGCAGATTGCTTAAAAGTAGATTAACTCCTTTAATTCTCTACATGAAACTCTTCTTCAGTTTCTCAGTATTTGAAGGATACACTGCTGTGACAGCCCAATAAGCGATGCAGATGGCCAGAAGGAAAAAGGTGATGAGAGGGTAGAAGAGGGTGGACATGATGTAGCCGATTGCCCTAAAAAAACCCCAAGAAAAACATTAAATTCATGAAAAAGAGTAAAATACACTGTTTAATTATCAGAAGCAGTACCCATACTCACTTGCTTCCCTCCTTCAGTAATGCAATAGCGATGCGCAGCCTTGACCTCAGAAATATCAGCATGATCACAACGACGGCTTCAGTCACAGAGAGCAAGATCACTACAAAATAAATGTCGAGTGAACAGGAGCATAACAAATATGCTTTATCTCATCCTTTTAGATATTTAGAAAGTGCTAGCTCAAAATGAGCATATGAACTCTTGAGTCATGGCTAAAAAGTGCTGGTTAGATCACAGTGGCCTTGAATACTAATTTCTGATCAGGTCATCTGTGAGTCAGTTTGTGCCAGATGTAAAGAAGTTCCCTCTGGGTGCTCCTGATAATTCAGATTAACTGACAGTCATTGACCTTGACCTTTGATCATCAAAATCTAATCAGTTAAAACTTGAGTTCAAATGGACATCTGTGCCAAATTTAAATAAATTCCCACAAAGAGGTCGAGAGATTTCCTTTTCACAAGAATAGGATGTCTGTAAGTACAGAACAACATACCAACCTTATACGACAGCAAAGATCATGATTACATGCATAAAAGACTGAAACATTCCCAGTGCAAGCATCTAAATCAAAAATATTTGCTATAATCACAGTTTTGAAAAGCTCACCAAGACAAACAATGTCTACAATTTGTGTTTGGTTTGTGAGGAATTAACAGCAGTAATACATATAATCAGGAAACTGCTGTGCACATAAAGCAGAAACCAGCTCCTGTTTTATGTAATAAGTATCTCAGTGCATAAAAAAGAAAGTGTTACAGTAAGTGCTGCTTTGCTAGTGGATGACAACTTACTGAAGATGAGCCACGTCTGGCTTTGCTGAAGATAAATGCTGAAGTCTGTGTGGAAGCCAATGTCAGTGATGGTGACATTGGAGCCCGGCTTCCTGCTCAGATTGCTGTATTCCCAGTAACAGTGCCAAATGCCTGAGAGAGGGAGAGGATGAAACAGTGAAGATGATTCTAAAATCTATTAGTCTTGCCAGGACTGTTCACAGTACGACTGGTAAGAAAGTCAAAGGTAAAATAATTTCTTTTAACACTTGGACTAAATACACAGCAAGCCAAAGGGCAATTGTTTCTGCATCCTCACCATATCCCACTGCAACGATGACACCAAAGATGACGAGCCACAGTAGCACACCAGCAGTGTAGCGCAGCAGCAAGATGAAAAGCAGACTGACCACCATGGTTATCACCAGACCTCTGCAACACCACAAACAAAAAAACAATATAAAGGAATATATATACAGGAATAAAACATCACTGAGTTGTTTGGGCATATTATAAGGACGTTTTGACAAGTATGAAGCATGGTGGTGCATTATGATTTAGGGTAGCTTTGCTGCCTCTGGCGCTGGGCAGTTTCAAGAATTATCTGTCATATCACAGCAAATCCACCGATCCACTGATATGGCCAAAAATGTCAGTAAGCTGATGTGAGACTGGTAAACAAATGTGCAAAACACGTAGGAGAAATAATCTCTGCTATATGCATTTCTATTTGTTAAAGGATTTATATTATTAAAGTATATCCACCTTTTTTAGTGGATCAAAAGTTTGGTGGTTCAAATATTTAAAAAACCCCAAAACAACTTCCTCTTTAAACATGACTGCAAATACTGTGAATTGACAATGAGTTGATGGGTTAAAAAAATCATAAACAGCAGGAGCATCTTTATATGAAAGTAATAATGTGAACATTTTCATAATCTCATAAATGAATTAGTGATTTTTCTCTACCCACGAAGAGTCATTCATACGAATTTAATCACTAAAATTACCAAAAGCCATTCTTACATGAGGATCCAGATCCAGGAGTTTGCATAATCTTCGAAGATCTTCATGCCGACTTCTTTGGCATTCAGCAGACTGGCGATACCTCTGTGGTTCAGCAAAAAGGTGAAATGGAAAAAATAGCAGGGAGAGGGGGTGACAGAAAGTGATTAAACAGCACAGGGAGACACTTTGGTGGATTTATGCTAATGCCGCTTAGTTCACAAGGATTTCTCAAAAACGTTTTGACACCTGATTGATCTTTACTGCTTTAATCATGGAACAGAGATAGCTATAGCTCTAAAATGCTTTTGATAATGCCAGTTGTAAAAGCTGCTCAAGTTTCATATCAAAAAGCCACAAACAATTAGAGTTGCTGAAGCACTACTGGCGGCTATTACAGCAGGGTAGAAAATAGTATAGAATGAATATCATTCACAGGAGCACTTTGTGGTAAAGCAAATTGTAATGGATGTATTAGATCAGGAAGTCACTTTTTCATTTCCACAGTAATAACATAAATGCTTCAGATAGTAAACGTCACAGATTCAGTATTATCTTATTTTTTTAAACTAATCTCCACTAAAGATGTTCTAGTGTAAAACCCACATATAGTTTTTGTTGAATATCAGAATTCAAACAGAATAGAAAACAGAAATTTTGCACTGGTAGGTGTGGATGTGAGAGTTTGTGGTAGTTTGTTTCTCGGTGTTAGCATGTCCAGGGCATACCACACCTTCTTCCCAATGTAAACTGGGATAGACCTCAGCTCCCCGTGACTCTAAGTCAGACAAGCACAAAAGAAAATGCCTGTTTATTTCATAGCAAAGCTCGCCTTCTGGGTTAATTAAATAGCTCCACTTGTCATTAAACACTTGGGGGGTATTTAAACTACAAAACTGTCATCAAAGTCAGAATATAATTACTGAAAAGTTTACTGCAGAAGTGACTCAGGTATATCTTGAAAATCCAAATTGGTGAGACATAGAGGGCAAGATAATATTGCTGTGGGACAAACAGAACGCCGGCATCAATTCTAAATCTTACTGTCTAATTAAGCTTCCTAAAGGTCACTGTCCACACATACAAGAGTTCGGATTGCTCCCAAAATCTGCGTCAGGAGAGCAAAACTAATGACCACCAGGGGGCAGCACAGCACTCTCTATTTTACTTCACACAGAAGGTAGAAGGGATCATAAAAAAGCGAATGACTTGATGTTTTGAGGTATCAACTCACCCTATTTTGCATCTACTGTCACAAACAAAAAAATATAGTAATGTATTCTTATTGATAAACAGCGCAGGTGAGAAGGTTAGTCTATATAAAGCAACTGGCTAAAGCAGAAGCAAAGTTAAAAAGCTGAAATAAATCATTTTTGAGCCCTTTCTACTTTTTGTTGGCAGTTACTTGGCTAAAGGAAAAAGCATCAAGTTATATTATTCAAGGTAGATTACGTCAAGTAAAAATGGAAGCAGCCACACAAATCATGTATGATCATGATATCAGCTCACTGGTTTAAATACATGATTTCTGAAGTTTGCTGCCTCAGCTCTTTTACATGTTGATAACATGTAGATATATACATATATACAAAGCAGCTAAGCTTGTAGAGACCCATAACGTTGGCCAAGGCTCTTGAGCTTGTAGGTAAGCTTTATTTTCATGCAATAAGCATGCAGATGACTTTGAATGTGACTGAACACATTCATGGGCATCAGTAAAATGCCCACTGGTCCTACCCTGTAATATCTGTCCAGATCTCTCTGGGTGCAGAGTTGGCATCCCTACAGACAGTATAACAGTTTAAAAACACTTTATTCTAGAGGGGATTTAAAAAAAATTTTTGTTTGTTTTTTGAACAGAATCATGCCAAATCTTAATCTGTGATTCTCCTACTGGTAAAAATGAACCCGTTAAACAAGTAGTGCAAAGACTGGTGTTGCAGGGGAGCAGATCTTACTTGGCAGCATCTTTGAGGTCGTCGACACTTCTCTTGTTATTTTCACCGTCTTTGAAGATGGTCTGATTGGCTACGGTTAAAATTCCATTTCTTCTAATGAAATCAGGGAAGCACCGCTGAAGGACTAAAACACATTTGTAGACATTTTTGTTGTATTTACCCTCTTGGCAGAACAAACAATAAGTTATTGAGGCAATGTGTTTAGAGTTGCTCGGATTCACTTACAAGGTCTGCTTGGCACAATCATAGATGGGCAGTCTTCATCTCGTATGACTTCTCTGACTGACTGAAAGGGTAACAAAAGAGATAATGATTCAAAGAGCTGAAAACAAGTGACTTTCCCTGAGCATTCACTCCTCACAGCCTTTATTACAAAGACAGAAAAGTGCTCCTTTTCTATTAAACTTTGTGATCTTGTTTTGCTTGAATCTGTCATGTCTGCTTGAGTATTTAAAAAAAAAAATCTTGTATGTTTCTCTATCATTCACAAGTCCCGCAATGATTTGAAATGTCAAACTTACCTAAAGCAAACTAAGTACACACCTCACAGATTTTACTTTAGTAATTTGTTTTGGTTGTGGCTTTAACATGATTAATATCACTAATCTGGTAAAGATCAAACAGACAGATGTGACAGAGTTGGTCATACTTAGTGATGATGTGGAAAGCGGAAACTATGATTCAATTCAGACAGTATGACTGAGCTGTTAAGTACTCCCACACAACACCTCACTTTGAATTTATGTACCATAACACCAGCGTCATTGTCACTGAACTGCTGCCAGTTGACGGAACAGGGCTGTGATAAGCATGAGTGGCTGCTAGCTCACTTCCGCCCATCTCTCGAAGCTCATTCAAAATGCGCTCTTCATTATTAGAAAGACTAAAACTGATGAAATCATTTCAAAAATGTTCTAGAAAAAAAGAAAAGGTCCAAAGAGCTCTAAAAAAAACACGGAGCAGTTCCGTGTTAAAGTCTCGAGTCATCTTTCATTTCTTTATAAGAAGTGTCAGGCCTAAAAAAACATCTAAGAAATAGGAATAAATATCCAACAAAGTCCTGAAAGGACCTGAGAGATGCACCTGACCATTCAACAGTGTGCCTACAGCCATCTGTAAAATATGGTGGAGGCTCTGTCATGGTTTGGGGTTGCATTTTAGCCAGTGGTGAACATAGACAAGTACCATCAGATGGTGATCCATCATATAATGCCATCTGAAAAGTGTCAGATTGACAGCGACTTAATTTTCAGCATGACAATATCCCCAAACACACTGCCAGAGCAGTACAAGCATTCCTGGATATAAAAACACACAGTGGACCACTGTCAGTCATGGACTGGCCTCCTCAGATCCCGGACCTCAATATTACTAAAGCTGTGTGGAATCATCTTGACAGAGAAAAGAACAAAAGGAAGAAAAATCCAAAGAAGAGTTTTGAATGTCCTTCAAGAATCCTGGAGAACTGTTCCCGAAGACTACTCAAAGAAAGCTTGCCAATAAGGGATCAGGGTGTATTTAAGAATAAAGGTGGAGATACCAAATATTGACTTTCAAGCTTATTCGTTTTTGGACAAACAGTGTTTGCCTTATATACTCTTCCTATATTTATTTTTGCACGTGTCAATAAGTCACTGCACATATTTCCCACTTTCCCAGCTAAGTAGAAAAAAATGAGGAGTGGCTCAACACTTGTCCATTGTATTGTACATGATCTGATCTCAAAGCAGCAACGATTAAAAACTATCTCACACTTCCATCTAGTTTGCAAAAAGACAAAATGCCCTGTTACCCTCCGTCTCTCACCTTACTGCCAATCTCGAAGCCTGGCTTGCAGAATTGCTTGTAATATTCCCAGTTTTTGGTATTCATTGCATCCAGGAGAGTGGCAAATCTGTCAGGGCACTTTGAGACGCAGAGCTGAGGAAGGCAACACATCGTCTTAATGAGAGCGCCCATCAATCTTGCATAATCGTGCGTGGCGAAAAAGTTGGAGAGAGACATCAAGCACTGTACATGGAGCTACAAAAAAGGGCTTCGTTCAATCTCCTACCTGGGTTGTAGGGCACTGGAGGTTAATTAAAACTGCAGGATTGGCACATTTCAGCATGTTGAAGTAGAATAATATGGCTTTGTTTCTGTGAAGACAAAAGATGAAGACAAAAAAGGGGAGTCAGATTAGACAGATCCAAAAGTCCATTACTGTGCAATGTTTTATCAGCAAGCATTGAGGTGCTCACACTCACACAGTGTGCTGCGCAATAAAACTTGCCAGGATTAATCACGAATCATCTCAGTGTACTCAATGGTAGACAATGCCTATTGTTCATGTAAAGATAACAACATAATGCTGACAGACAAATTGGACAACATAATTATTCCACTGTAAACAATTTAAGAAGAAGACAGTTTTCAACTCACGCATTGGGGGTGTTCTGCTGGCCACAGAACTGACCGCGGCTGTCTGTTGGATAGACGACCTTCCTGGGGTCACCATGAATCCAGGCTGAAACGATACCAACAGAGCTTTTCATTTAAATTGCTTGACTTTTAAAATCTGCACAATCATCCCCACAATCATTTTCATGTATACTAATGTCTCACTCAAACTGGTCTACCTGCTTAAGAACATGAGGCCACTGGTCAGCCCATTACCCCGATTCAGACTGTCTAAATGACAAATGCTAACATTTTCAGACATCTACTTTACTTTGAATATAACTAAGAAAATGTCCTGCTGATAAAAACCAAAAGACACACATTAGCATTCAGATACAGTTAGAACAAAACGAAACCTCTGCACTATATCAATAAAATGTCTGAAATGCCAAGGCCACGTATGTTTCGCCAGGATAAAAAGTAACCAAAACAATTAAGAATACAAAAATGCAAATTTATTTAAGCAAGGGTATGAATAGTAATTAAGAAGAAACACAACAAAAGACAAAGAAATCAATCCTCTAATTTGTTCTGTTCTTTTTCTCTAGATAGGACTGATGGCAGCCCTAAAAATCAATTTTCTGAGCAATGCTTGTGTTTCATTAATTTAGCCAAGCTAAACAACACAGTGTTAAGGCCTTTCACCTTGCCAGTCAATGAAGGACTATGCTGAATGTGAGGCAGCACAATTAAGATGCTCTACAAGTCACAACAAGGAGGATGAAACTGGAAAGGATGAAGGCAGAACGCCACATGCTTTAGTTGACTGCAGACATGTTGGCAGCTATTTGAAGTCGCAAGCAGCGTCATATACGTCGCTTTTTAAAAAATTATTTGGAAACAGGAAGTCCTTTCCAATGCCACACTGAAACATGAATCAACTGACAATAAGCTGGCAAGAGAAAGCCCATTTTAGTGACAGCATTGGGACTTTCCCCAACTTTGTTACGTGTGTCACACATGTTACAAAGAGAGAAGAGATGACATGCATTAATGTGCTGATCAGTGAAATAAAGTGTAAAGGAAGAAAGGTTAAATATGTTGTCTTATATGTCCAACTTTTCCTACTTATTATGAGAAACTCCCATTCTTTGATGGAGCTATGGATCTAAATTCCTCTACATTTTTTAACAATCAGACATTTTGTAAAAAGCCATCAGAAACTCTGAACAGGTCTACTAAACAAATCAAGCAAACAAAAGTGCTGAAAATTGTAGTTGTTTTTTTTTTTGCAGTAAATTACTGTCAAACAAAACCTCAGAGAGCAGACATTGCTACCACAAGTTAATACACTTCCAGACTGTAAGATTTTAGGAAGTCAACACTTCAGCAACACATCATTAAATTCGTCTTGTTAGTAAAAGGTTGGACCCCTTATACCTTCAGAACTATCCTAGTTTTTTGTAGCAACAAAGTGCTGAAGTCATTCCTGGGATATTTTGGTCCACATCCCAAAGGTGCTCTATTGGATTGAGTAGTTTCAGAGTTTCAGTTTCAGATGATTTAAGGATTGTGACATGGCATGGAAGCATCCATCAGAAGATGGGTACACTGTAGTCACATTGTTAGCAGCAGCACTCAGGTTGGTTGTAGCATTTAAATAATAATAAATAATAATGGATTGCATTTTAAAACAATTCTCAGCTGGTACTATTGGATTTAAAGTGTGCCAAAAAGAAAATCCTGGTTTAAGCAGTCTGGCCATTTTTCTCTGACCTCTGATATCAACAAGGGATTTTCAGCCAGAGAACTGCTGCTCTCTGGATATTTTCTCTTTTTCTCTAAACGTTAGAGATGGTTGTGTTGCAAAATCCCAGCAATTCAGCAGGTTTTGAAATACTCAGACCAGCACGTCTGGCACCAATGACCATGCCAAACACAAAGTGACTTAAATCACCTTTATTCTCCCTTCTGATGCTCAGTTTAAACTTCAGCAAGTCGTCTTGTCTGCATACCTAAATGCATTCAGTTGGTGCTGTATGATTGGCTGACTAGATATTTGCATTAACGAGCAACTAATGAAGCATCCGGTGAGTGTATATTGAACAGCTTTGGTCAAGCAATAAAGTTGTTTGATATACCACAAGTGTAGCTGGAGTTTTGACCTCTTCAGACAAAACCTCACAGGCAGAGCACACAATTTGCATTCACCTTTCCTTTTTATACCATGAGCCATATGGTGCGCTTTAAACTACCTGCAAGGACAGGGTATCAAAGAAATTCATTCTTCCACACCACAGCCACACATACCTTATTATCGTGCATATATTTTGTGTGTCATTAAGAAAGTTTGTGTGATGTAATCACTAGCAACCTGTCAAACTCACCCACGGTACCCAGAGCGATGTATCCAAGGATGACAATGACAAAGATAACACAGCAAACCACATCAGTGCAGCTCCTGGAAACAGAAAAGGGATGTGGGAACAGAGTGACATAGGAATCCAAGATTACGAGTGGAAAACAGTCTAAATCAGTAATATATGCAAATATATGTAGTAATGTGTCCCCAGGGGGAATATGAAATTAGCTTCACCTCACAGAGAAAAAAAATGTATATTGTGTGTTAACAATGTAATTACTATTGTATGGTAAATGAGTTTTAGCTCAACATTTTGATGCAGTACTTTACTTCCAGAGATGAGTAAGTGTCATCTGTATACTATGTTTTCAGAGAAACTGCAGTACAGCTCTACTGACTTCCTGATGAGACTCTGAATCCCCCTCAGGGTTAACTGTCCCACAGGCACAGAGACCGTTATTTGAAGTTTTCCACTCTCACTTCAGCAGCCTTAGTCTGCGAGTTTAAAACTGCATCTCAGAGTCTTTCTCTCTCTGAGTCTTTATTCACCGTCTCAGTGTTTCCCAAATAACAAGCCCCCCCCCCGCCTTCCTTTTTAAAAATGCTGTCCATCCAGGCTGTTTTCAGAACCTCTTAGTGCCAGCCTCAGCCACGAAGGAAGCCAAGTTTAATCTACCGTGCCCAGCAGTACCATACATGCATAACCTCCCCTTTACACCATATGGTAATGAAATTGACTTGAGACCCTCATCTCCTCTGGCTTTCAAAGCCAAGGTCAAAGGAGGCCTAAACCCAGAGAAGTGCAGTGTTTCCTCTGTGTACTTCTTTGAACAAGTGAACTGTCCTTGTTTTGTATGCAGCATGGTTACACGGTTGTTTACAGGCACTACTGCTCTTCAGCCTCCAAACACTACTTCACAATTACCAAGCAGGCAGTAAGGACTGAAGCACTGATGTACAGACATAATACACAATGTGGAGGAACCCATGGAAACAGGGAGAGTAGCTTAAATAGACAGTAATGTGTTTACAGTGAGTTAAGTATATTGAGTGCATTTTTAAGGAAACAAGCAAAACTATTTAGACTGTATGCTTAGCTTAGACTCTGAGATTTAGGCTCTGCTGTTTCATTTAAGCTTGGATTGCAAATTATTTAGGACTGTTTTCAAGTACTCCTGCAATTAGGGGATCATTTTTATAGCCCTGCATTAATAACTGTGGTAAAGCTTGCAATCTATCTTAACAGCTGTGGTAGCTTGCTGAAAATAGAGGGCAGGTAATCTCTTCTGTCCCAGCAAGGCAGCCTATACTCATTGTTTCTGATTTTAAAATAACTTTATTATCATCTCTATTATCTGAACTGCAGTAAGACTGCAGATAATTGCAAACACAAATGTGATTTTGCCACTCAAAACCTGGACAGTGCTTTTAAAGATAGCTTTACCGTATCTGGTTTCATATTTAAGATCAATATTTTGATTATGGAGTGATGGAAACTGGGAGATTTTTTTTTTTTTTTTTTTACAGATACTTCTCTAAAAATTGTGTTACAATTTGTAACAAATTTCTGGCATTTTATAGATGAGACAATGAATTCAGAGAGTGACTAGAGTTTTAACTGATAATTTAAATAGACATTTGGCACTTGTGAAATATATTGAGGTGTAAACCATTTTCTGGAAGCACTGCAATTATTTTTTGGAGATAAGAGAGGAACAAAGGCAACTGAAGTGGGCACAGCTCTCCCCAGTGAAGACAGCGGCAGTTTTACACTGACAGTGGGTATGCGGTGTACAAAGACAACCTGCTACACTACCAGCAAAACAGTTGCTGAGATTGTGCATGTTATTAACAAAGGGAGGCAAGAGAGTATCGTTTCATTTAATTCAAAAAAGAGCTGTCAGTGTTGCTATGGCAATTATTGCATTCCTTGCCTCTGAATGCCTCTCTATCCTCCAGCTGGTAAATAAGTTAGCTATCACTCAGTCACACATCCTATTTGATGAGCTTGGAAGATATGAGGGCTGGGAGTCTTAAGCTGAAATTGCTTCATAGTCACTTTAATATGACTGTTACTGTAGGTCTGTTGTGATTTTCATTCCCCTCATATGGAAAAAAAAAGTACAAAGTGCAAACACAGCAACTCAGCGCTAAAAGAAAGTGACCTTTGAAACGTGCTACGATCAGTGTTGAAGGGAAGCCGACAAAGTGCGCAGAGTGAAAACAATTCTGCTTCGTTCTCTTATCTCAGGAAAACATAATTAAACAAAATCTATTTGGCTTCCAACCTGGGCTCAATCCCAAGCTTTAGATCTCTTCAGATGTCTCTTACACATACGTTCACACGAACCAACACTTTTCTCTGCTTGTGTACTCTGTTCGGATGCAGCACTGCTTAGAAAGAAAAAAAAATCACTCCTGGAACCTTTGTCAGTGCTACGGGAAACTTTTGTGTCAGTATTATATCTGCAAAGCTGATATTCTGCAGGAGCCAAGGTGACACAGATGGCAGAAGTGCCACAGAATAGCGTGGGTGCCATTGTCGTATGAATCTGCCAGACTGTCCCTCCTTTGTAGCAGACATTTACAGGAAGGAGGGCCAGATTTTCACACAAAAGGGATATTTCACATGGTCATGAGAGCCATTAGGGACAATTTTCCAAGTGAACAGTATTCCTGACAAACATTAGGCCCAGTTAGGCAAGTTGTCACACGTAGTGGGAGAAGAGAAAGAATCGGAAGCAAAGTTTAAAGGCACACTTATTGAAGGGCTAATTATAGAAAGGACTAAATTAGAGTGGTGCAGATGTGACAATGACTGCATCTTTTACTCTAATAGGTAAATAAAATTAGCACTACAGCATGCCCACTTCTGTGTAGCTTCCAGAGGACTGCTCAATCAACAGATATGGTTACTACATTTAGGCTTTGAGCTTGCATGAAAACAAGACGACCACAGAGTTGGTTCTCTTCCAGTTCTCATTAAGAAAAGCCTTTGGGCCACAAAAACATCAAAGTATCCTTGGTGCCTTCACCCACCAGTAGCAGAGAAATGGGCTGGAGAGGGTGGGATAAAGAGGCACAGGAGAACTGGAACATGCCTCCGCAGCAGCGTGCCAGTCTGACATTGAACATAAAAGAGGTGAAAACCTACATTATGTCTGAAAATGACCAAATCAAGAAAAGCCTACAGTGACACCCTCAAGGAGTTTTGCTTCATTGCAAAATTCCACCTGCCAAAAAAAGGTTTTCTTACAATATAAATCTAATTTATCAGGTTGCGGAAGATTAAAGACACTACTAATCTAAAATCTTTTCATCAGATTTACAGCCATGTGAAAAAGAAAGTATGGCCTTTTTACATTTTTGAAGTTTTTATGTATCAGGACATAATAAAAATCATCTTGTTCTTGCGGGTTATACAATCATGTAAATACAACCTCAGATGAATAACAACAAATGGCAAATTATACCACATCTTTATTCATTATATCCATAATCACATACTGTGTATGCTACCATTGTATATAGTGTATTATCTTAATTATTTTTCATTGTTTGTACTTATTGTATTTTTGTATTTCCTTCTGATATCTGTACCTGAGCTGAGGTAACGCAAAAATTTCCCCGTCGTGGGATCAATAAAGTCTTATCTTATCTTATCTTATCTTATTCATTTAACCTGTAAAACCCCTCCAGGGGGTTCTTGATTTAAAATGACATGCCCAAAGTGAACTGACTTTTTCTCTGCAATTACAAACTCTGTGTAAACTATCTTGGTATCAAAATAAAGCTAGCACTTGTGAGACTTCATCATAAGTGCAAGCATCACAGCAGATGCAATTGTGTCAAATTAACTGAGGATAAAACACAGAAAAATATAAAGGAGTGTTTCCTGGTCTGGTCTTTTATGGCATATAACACCCTTGAAAATATGCTGCAGCAGATCAAAAACTAATTGTCATATAACAATATGAATCAACATATGGACAAAACTTGATGCTGCTGAAATGAAGCAGAGAAAGTTACACAGGTTTTATCAGAGACACAGCTAAGCGTTTTGCAAAAATTGGCATAATTTGTGAAAGTTAACATTTCTTCGGTATTGAATAGTAGAAATTAGGCTTTCTTGTCAAAGGTCACTTTTGAGGAAAAAAAACAGCAGCCGACAGCACTGTACACAATGGTAGACTGGTGCATAATAAGCAAGCGAATAATGCAGAAAATAGAGATTTCTGATGGAAATCTGGTCTCAAAGCACACTGAGTGATAGAGCTATGCAGAAAATAAGACAGCAAAAGTAAGAGGGAATTCATGACAATGTTTTTCAAACGTGAAGCGTAGTTTTCGTCTTCCTTTGCTGCTGGTTCACTGAATTCTGGTCTGAGAGTGACGAAACTTGCAGTTTCTGAATCTGTGAGATGTCGACTTTCAACACCCACGTACTTGCCGTCGGGTGAACGGGGGGATGTTTACCTGCTCTTTAACTGTTTGCTGTTTTAGCGGTTGATGGTCGTTGAAATGGTTTTGTGAGCTTTTAACTGAGATTCTGATGAATGGTTAACTGATGGTTAACAGAAATGCAGAAGCCCTATGTGAAAATTTGAATAGTATATTAAATATCAAATGTCAGTTCACCAGCATGCGTGACCGCCTCTATAAAAACAGACGTTTTAGAATTTTTCTGGTCTGGATTTTGAAGTTTATATTAACACATTGTCAAGAAGGAAAGTCTCAGCAATGACCTTAAAGTGGCTATTGCTGCTGCCCATTATTTTGGAAGGACATTTCCAAACAATTTGAAGTCTATCATTCTTACTGTAGGATGGAACATTCAAGACAGTTGCCAGTCTTCCTAAGAGTTGAAGTCCCAGTACCTCAAGGTCAGACTGTGCTCAGAGAAATTGCAAAAAAAAAAAACAAAACCCAAGAGCTACATCTCAGACTCTACAAGCATTAGCAGAAGCTTATTAGTGGCTCTTGACAGTACAATTAGAAAAAGGTCTGGATAAGTATGGCTTGTTTGGAAGAGCTGCCAGGAGAAAACCTATTCTCTCTTAAAACATCATGGCAGTATAGCTTAGGTTTGCTAAGTTGCACCTAAATTACCTATTAGATTTCTGGAACAATGTCGTTTGGACATTTGGCAAAAACCAAACATAGCATCTCAGCACAAAAACCAACTATCAGCATGGTGGCGGAGGCATGACGGTTTAGGCTTGCTATGCAGCCACGGTGTCTGGGCACCTTGCAATGATTGAGTCGACTTCCACAGTATATCAGAGTATTCTATCTGTCCATCTGTCCAATGAATAAAGCTTGGCTGAAACTGGGTCACGCAGCAGGACAATCATCCCAAGCACAACAGAAAATCTACAACAGAATGACTGAAAAAGAAAAGAATCAAGGTGTCGCACTGGCCCGGTCAAAGTCCAGACCTCAGCCTAACTGAAATGTTATGGCAGGACCTTAAGAAAGTTGTGCACAAACAAATGCCTGCAAACACCGTAAAGAAGAGCAGGCCTAAATTCTTCCACAATGATGTGAGAAACTGATAAAGTCTGACAAAACAAATACTCCAACTTAGTGCCGCTAAAGGTGGTTGTACAAGCTACTGAATCATAGGGCACATTTATTTTTTTCACACACTGCTTCTTTATTTTGGCAATAATGACACATGTCAGATATCATCATTTTACTAGCTGAAAAAAAGTTAATAAGAGCCTCAGTGCATTTTCATATAATGTTAACACTTAGTTATGTGGACATTTTGTTACATAAGCCTGGAGACAGAGTACTCGTTATCATGAAATCTCTTGTGAAATGTGCTTCGTGTGTGTCTGGCTGGCTGCTAATGTGTGTCATTGGGTTAACTCCAGCCACCAGCTTGACTTATGGCCATTGATCTGTGTGGTGGAGTGGAGAGATCTGCCAGCACTCAGGCCTCAGTCTTTATTAATGTAGCATGACAAATAATCAATCAGTCAGCGCTCAAACAGCAGTGTGCGCCAAAAAAATGATACAGTGAGCAAACTCAATACACATGTAAGGAGTCAGATGTTTGGAAGGTCAGTTCATCAAAATAAAAAATGCATATTACGCTAAAAAGTTGTATTGGTTTCTTCTGTTTCCAGTCTTATACAATCCAGGTGAATAAAAAATAGCTTCTTGTTATAAACTATCAAATGACAGTGATGTTATAATGTCCCAAAGTGTGTCTGTAAATGTATTTTACACAATAGTCTGAGGATGCTGAGTACCTGTTCTGAACAGGCCCTCTGAAGTTTGGGTCAAACTTGCGAGGTTCACCTGTAAGACAAAAAACAGTACAGACAAATTAGTAACAACACTGTGGAGCAATCAAAAGAAGCCACTATTCACTGACAGAGTTAGCAAACAGTGCACAGAGATAATGCTGCAGCAAATCAGACAAAATATTATTTAAATCAGATGACAGTTTTTATGATGGTTCTGCTTTTGAGCAAAAAGAAACATTACAAAAGCAGGATAATTTTGCTAAAAATCTGTGAAAATACTTTATTACACCACAGTCAATGAAAATGTTCACCTGCTGTGGCATTCAAATGGTCAGCACCAACTAACTAGGTCATTTCACAGTGCAAGTTTCCTAGCAAATCTGGGAGAGTGGGAGCACTACAGTAAGGCAGCAGAAGTAAAGGCCAAAACAATATGTACAGGGAAGTATAATAAATCATCTTAACGAGTCTTAATCCTAACAGCTTATTTGGGTCATACTGAGGATTCCCCATTTGACCCAACTTGAAACTGAAGCACAGTTGCAGCACTATTTGTCACCCAAGGGCCTAACTCTGACTTGTATGTGTAACAGATGCAACTGCATTTATCATCAGTTGCTTCTTTGGTCTATAAGTAGCCTCCACCCTGGCTGAAACTAATTATGACGTGTTGCTGAGGACCTATTAATCATCACACATGGAGTGCAATATCTGCAAGCAGCTGGGGCAGACTTAGGTGCATCATGAGTGGGCCTATTTCCCATCTGCCTTTTTCCCAGGCTGATCCTGTCCAGACGTATGAGCCAGTTTTGCTTCTAAAAGTGTGAGGAATGAGTACACTGTACATAGCAAATACATATTATTCAGCATGTTCTTAATGTACTGTACTATTTTAGAACACACACATTTCCCCCCAAAAATCACACTTGTATCCACTAAAAAGACCAAAAATCTCCACAAAGAGATTGTTTGACTTTGTTTGGTTAACAACATTTACTGTATAGCAATGTTGCATTTTGTTAATCAAACCACAAAGTATAGCATGCTTTCTGCTCTCCTGAACAAGGGAACTCAACCGTTAGAGCACAGAAAGTAAGTTACTGCATTTTGTGTGGCTGTTATTTGTTTGTCATTACTGTTGAACAGAAAATGCATTCTTCACTTAAATGAAAAAAGGAAAGGTGATAAATGTTTGTAGTAAATGCTAGTTCTATTATCAGGTGATAATACAAATCTTAGGCCTAAAATGTGGTCCCTGTACATATAAAATCAAGATAATCGCTTTCGTCTGATGTGGTTTTTTACCTGAAAAATTGGAACAATTGGAGCTGAAGAAAGCAGGACACAGAGAATGAAATCGAAATAAAGTCTTTAATTATTTGCAGCGAAGCAGTCAAAGAAGGTAAACAATACAGGCAAGGGGTAGACAAAAAGGCAAGATCCAAAAATAGGCAAAATGTCCAGGGTGTTGGTACAACTCACTGGGCCGAGCAGGCAATGCATATGGTGTAAAGCTATTGCCTTGGGCCAATAAAGTCTGCAGAAAAGTTCCAAAAAAAACAAACAGAAAAGTCACAAGATAAGAAAATCCAAGAAAACACAAACAACAAATGAAACAATAAACAGGATAAACTAGAAAACAAGAGGAAAAGCACGAGCATACAGCTAAAAGGTTAACAAGGAGAGTAATGTCAAATAGGAAAAAAAACAAAACCAAGTGACACTAATGAAGATGGGGCAAACAATCACAAACGAGCCAAAACAGGAAGTAAAACTGGCAACAGTATAAGCAGGTTAAGACTTACAAAATAAAACAGGAAATGATTTAACAGAAACCCAACATCATCACAAAAACATTAACACAATAAAAGAGCCCAGCTGAACACTGAAACTATGGTCAAAGTTAACCCTGCTCATTTGAATAACCTTCTCCAATCCTGCATGACTTACTGCAGAGGTTAATGTGAAATGAACAAAGCATTGGCTCAACTTTCTTTCAGTGGACTGTGTACACTTGTAGAAGTACGTATTCCTCTATTCTCTGAAATGTTCAGTTTATTTTTAACCGACCTGTATCACATCTGTCTTTCAGTAAAGCCCAGAAGCTGCTCCTCACAAACTGCCAGATTACATTATGGATCCCTAAGTGAGTGTTTTACCACTCTTGAAAAAGTGTTTGGCGTAGTGTTATTCCTATGTGGTGTGACAAGAGGGATTTCTAAAGCCAATATTGCCGTATAATGACAACACACTGAAAGACAGTAAGATGAGTCAGAGTCCTTTACAAAACACATTATTTCCTCTACTAAAGTGCTGCAGTCAGAAGGATAGAAATATGCCAAAACCCTCACCCAAGAGGAAAGAAATGGGGTTGCTGCAACTGAACAAAAAAAGCTACACACAAATAATGAACCATTTGTCATTTATGCATGTAGATGAAGCATAAAAACACAAATAACAAGCTAAAAGTTCATCAGATAGTGGGTTCGAGATTACATTTAAGCAAAAACGGTCCCTCTTTTGTTTTCCAGAGAGACTGCATACCTGCATGCAACCAAAGCATCCTGAACAGTGGGTCATTACTCAAGACTACAAATGGAAACCAGAAACTTCCACTATGAAAAAATTTTGTCACTTGCCAAAATATTGTGCATGTTCATATGCAGATATCTGTTTGTAGAGATAAATGCACCCTGAGCACATCAGGCACTAGTCTGAACCACTGGACTGAGAAAGTAAAACAGAGGAAGTGGATGACCAGCGTTTTCACTAGCTGTTGCTCAAACAGACTGCATAGTTGTGATGACAGCAGACTTGGCATGACACGGCTCTCAATGATTGATATAGCAACTGCTGTTCTTTGAGCTACAATTAAGGATGATACACGCATGTTTAATGCTTATAGCACCACACGCAAGTGAAGATCAAATAGTAGTACAGCAAGACATATCCACAGCACTAGACAGTGAACCACACCAGCATCTGAAGTACAACAACCCCAACCGGCCTGGATACTGTGTGAGACTGGCCTTTTTAAAATAATAAGAACCAAATGCATCAGGAAAGTGTCACATTGTCTTTCCTTACCATATTATCTGAAACATCCAGTTATATGAGGCAACATATCAACTGTTCACAGATCAGTGGAAATATAACACTGTGATATCACAGCAGTGTTGTGAGTACACAAAAACAACTCTTGTAGAGATGTTTTAGGGGTCCCGTAAAGACCTATATTAGAGGGGAAAGAAGAAGATCAAAGGTTTTAAAGGACGTACTTTCGAATGTGTGTAGGTGTGATGATGACCATTTCAACTTCTTTGTAACAGAAGCAATAAAAGCTACAAGCTGTCCCTATTTATGGTACATTATTTGACACGAGAGGGTAAATGTTTCCTTTCCCTTTGTCCTTGCTAATAAAAACTTCAGTTTCCAGCCATCTGCTTGGCTATGAGTGAAAGTCACTCACTTGAGTGGTGTTTTAGGTCTAAAAATGGTAGATGCTCTGGATTAATTGTGCGAATTCCTCACCCAAGGACACAATGTCACAAAACCAGGTGCTCTTTGCAGCTTTTGCCGCACTGCTATTGAATAAGAGGATGCTGAGCTCATTGTTTTTAACTAAGAAGTCTGTAAGGTTGACAAAAGAGCTCACATCGAAATGCTAAAATTATGTAACAGATACACAACAGGTAACCTCAAATAATCAATGCTAACAACAGGGCAATACTATGAGATCCTCCACAAATATTTTAACTGCCAAGTACTTTATGTCAGACAAAGAGAGAAGCATTTATAATCCTCTTTATCTGCACCTGCAGTCAGGTAGACTGCACTGGACTGCAGTGTGCAATAGTAGTCCTTGTTTTTCTCTGTAGCCTTGGCATGTAAACCCGTTCACCACCTGCTGCAGGTTCTGTTTGGTGTAGCCCAAAGATACAAATACAGATAAGATTAAGGCAGTGAACAACACTCCATAACAGTGCATCCGCAGTCTGATTCTCTGAATACTGAATACCACTAAAAAAGGCGACCTCGTTTGTCTGCCTGTGAAGAAACTGTAGACAGTAAGGGCCGGGTTAGCTGGTTAGCAGCCACTGAACATTCAAAAGCTTGTTCAAGTGTAAACCTAACGCAGATGATGTTGCTCTTTCAAATGGATGTGATGAAATAAAAGAAAAATGCTAAAGTAGGTCAACAAATATATTTGGGTGGTTGTTAATATAACTGGGCTGCCCACCAAAGTAAAATCTTTGTTTGGGGAAGCACTTCCCTATAATAGCGTCATTTCATCTCATTAACAAAATATTTCAACTAATTAGAAGGACAACTATTAGACAAGACAACTATTAGTAAGAATACACATTTTATTTAATATTACAAATACGTCTCCACAGTGCTGGAACTATTGCGGTGAAAACAGGTTAGTCCATATGGTGAGTGGAGCTGAATCCCACTGGGATCAAGGAGAGTCAGTGGTGAGAAGACAGATTGTGGTGCAATAAATGTCATGTTTTTTCCAGGTTTTTTCACAGCAGGGGGATCAAGTGGTCTGGCACTGGTTAAAACCCCAAACTGCCAAAACAATGCGGCAGTAAGAACTTAAAAACCTGATTTCTACAATAGCAGAAATATTCAGCAATTCAGTTTACTCATATCTAAAATAAATACCTAATATCTAGATATCTAAACATAATCTAAATAAAATACCCAAACCTAAAAAAAAAATCTCACACCTCTTCATTCTAACACAGTAGCACTGAGGAGAAGGAATATGTGCCTGAGCTAAATTTAGCTTTAGCTGCTTTCCTGACTCACAACACGAGCCTGAGTACTTCCACCAGGCTGTTGTACCTTTCTCTGACCCTCAAATCAGATTTCAGCGAAGGGTTAAGAGAAAGTGTTGAAAATCATCAGCGATGCCGGGCCACCAGCAGACTCTGCATTAGATAACGGCTGTTTAGCCTGCACTGCAGTCTGCCAGTGTAGGAGATGAGTCTGGTGGAGTGGATGTGTTTGCTGGCCGTAGTCAGACTGAATGGGGGTCTGTAGTCAAAAACGTTCGGAAAAAGCCTGGCAGGCATGCTACACTGGGACAGCTAGAGTCGCTGTTAGCTGCATTAACTGCTGGTCTCCTCTATTGACATAGTGTTAGATAATGCCACCGTGTCCTTCTGTGACTGAAAGATTTATGCACAGCCCAACAATCATGGTGGTAATCGAAAGCTCTGAGAAAATAAGGCTTCATGGGCTGAAGAATTACACATCAGGATCAGACAAAGGCTTTGGCAGAAACATCTCTCCACATTTCTACTTGTATTCGTGGCTGGTCTCCCACAGCAATAGGATTTATGGATTAATTTGGAGGGGTAAGGACATGCATAAGAAATAATAAAACGCTTTCAATTATCATAAAATTAACAGTATATCTGCATACAAGCAACTTTTGGTCTCTCATAAAAATGTTTCAGCAGTTGATGGAAGCAGATCCTTTTTTTCTCTACATGTTTAAGTTTGTAGAACAGCTAGTGTGATGAGGACTCTTACTGGCCTTTTACACACTACTATTTTCATTGCACTAACAGAAATGAGCTGTCAAGTAGAGACAAACCTTTTCTTTCACTTTACCAAGATTGCTCCTGTTGTATGTGTCAGAAAGAAGGGGTGGTGGGGATACCACATATTCCACCCGTGATTTTTGTATGATTAATGTTTCTTTTGTGTCACCAACATATATATTAAAAAAAGATGCTGCATGGCCTGAATAATTAATGCAAGTCTTGTTATTTAGGCTAAAATGAAATAGTGACTGCAGGAAAAAAAAGAAACAAAACACTTTTTAGGAAACTGATGTTTTATTTTACTCAGTTTCTATCACGGGCGACTTTGGTTGGTGGTCAGTGGCCTGTGGATGGTCATCAACTTGCCTCATACACTTTTTTTATTGACCCCAAGTCACCATAACATAGTTTATGTCCAAGTCTGTTTCCCTGAGTATATTTGAATGGCCCAACCAGGTCTATCTGGTGACTAATTTAAACATTTTCTTTTACATTTATTCACCTCCAACACCACGACCACGACTGATTTAATAGAGCAGAATTCCCTTGATGCAATTTTGAAAACTCAGGCACATTAACCAGCTAGCCCCAGCAGGCACCCCAGGATGCTGTTGTGGGAGCCCTGGATATCATTAAGCTACCTCTTATGAGATTCTCCTGTTTTGTAGTTTGACAACCTCCAAGTCCATGATCTGCAGCCACTGAAGGTAGGCTTAATTCTGCTGTAAAAATCTGCTGCCAGTTTGTACGCTACTCTAACCAGAAACTGCAGGAGGTGGAAAACTGGATTTCTACCTGCTAGATCAAGCTCACCAAGAACAGACTACCACTGCCAACTCCAAACCCAACAACATGTTTATTGTTTAGTGAATGCACACAAGCCAGATCTATGCTAAAAATATAATATTGAGGGACATCTGTGGACAATTTCATGATCAATATAAACCAATAAGCAAAGGACTGGGTGTATTAACTTGTCAGCTCTTTTACTCTCCGTTTGCCTCTTCCCTTCTCCTCTCTGTGCTCACATATACTACATTTCAATACAGCTCCATTTCCAATAAAGATTTTCTCATATACACATTTTTCTGTTTCTTCTGGAAGGGAACAAGGATAGAATAATGACTTGGATGTGGCCAATTAACTACGTATTAGTTCACTGACACAAGACATCTTTTTCAAGCCACTGCACTGCACTGCTGAAATCCTGTATTTACATTTAAAAATAACTTCTCAAACAAAATGTCAGAAGCAACAGACTTAACTCCTGATCTGCTGCTGTCCTGTCAAGTGAATGCTGCTCTCATTGGTTCTCTGGTACTCGCATATACGTCTTCCTGAAAGGGCGTAGGCAGCAGCAGCCCTGCTGGATTTAAAGCTACAGATACTGCAACAGTCCACTGGAACAGCGAACAAAAAAAAAAGTATACAGAGAGATGGAAGAAAGAAGATCTGTGCTTGAAAGACACATTTTGGAGATATGTGAGACTTGCGTTAATGTGTTAAAAGGGGTATGATATGGGACCTTCAAGACCCATATTTCCTATCAGATTCTGAAGTGCAGGATGTGCTAACACTGACTACAGAAAATCAACTTCAAAGTGACAGTGCTGGAAGCAAACTAGATCTAACAACTGCCCTGGAGTGATAAAACTTCTGAGAAAAGTCAGAGAAGCAGTTCATTTCAGTGCATTTCAAAATTTAGGAGAATAACCTGCAGACTTACCTCCTTTGAGTCACTTTTAGGAAATCTGCTCAGAGATTACATGCACATTTACTGAGCTACATCATATATCGATTATCACACATAAAATGGGTGGAAATATTAACTGCCTAGTACAGCATAACACACCCTCCAGACTACAACTTGTTCACTTCCCTTAGCCCGTTTCCACCCTTCCGCTTCCCAGGGTTACTCAGCTTGTAGCCATAAACACATCCAATATAGACACATCAGCACAGGCAGACACAGGCACCAGTGTCCCCTGGCTCCACTGTCCAACACAGGCCTCTTTCATACCGTGGTCAGGCAAACAGCTCGAACACTGCAGGTGCTCTACATGGGTATGGTCAAAGGAGCCATTTGGAAAGGACTATTTTTTTGTTGTTTTCACTCTCTGTATTCATCCACATTTCCAAGAGCCAGAGAGAGTGAAGTGCTAAGAGATTTCACTTCTGTCAGAGCTACGTTGGGTTAGAGTGTTAGATCCAGCAGTAGTTAAAAAGAAAAAGAGAAAACTGAAATTTTAAAAATTCAGCATAATGATGTTGCTCAGCAGGGGAGGCATAGTCTGTAAGTCTGAATGCTGTGTACAGTATATTCATTCATATTTGATCAAAGCACTGGCTTTTGCCAATCCATAGAGGAAAGCAACATCAGTAATATGGCTTTGGGATTTTGTGTTTTCCTGTAGTCTTTATTTAAAAAGCTACATATATTCAGGTTTCCTCTGCATGACATAGTAACAACAGACCTACTTGGGTGGATTAACTATAAAAGGAGATACCAGGATTATCTGTAAAGCACAGGTTTATTGTCAAGGTTTTATAGTTGAATCAGGAAATGCACACATAGGATCACACAGGGTCATGAGGCCAAACATTAACTTGCAAGTCTCCTACAGTTTCCCACAAGAAAGACAATAATCTGTTCTGAAAGAATCAAACAGCTGCATCAGAAGACTTGGTTGTTTTTTGTTTGTTTTTTTGAAAAGGAAAGAAAAATGGGCAAAAATACACACACACTATCTCTATGTAGCATCATCTCACCCTTTTTCTCTGCCTTTCTTCTACTGCTCTTCTGTACAGAATCATATTTCTTCCTTTCTTGTACTTTCTCTCTTTGGAGTACAGTACAGCCTTTAAAGTGCTTGTCTCCTCATTGTAACAAGACAACAACACCTCAAGCTCTGGTTTAGGTTTACTTACTGGAGTCCCTTAGCAGATGGTCAAGAACTGTACTTGGAATATCTGACTTGTTAGTCCTCTGAGTTAATTCCTACTAGTAAATGAAGAGTATTTACTGGGCACGTAGTGGCAACTGACATCCTTTCAAGCAGTGAGAATAGTGGGACACGGGTTGGGATTCAACCCCCGAGAGGGGTGTCAGCATCTGACTGTCAGATGCTGACAGCTTGGCCTGCTGCTCCAAGCAGAAAAGTAGCAGTATTGTAGCTGATTCTTTGTGACCTTGGTTACTTCTGCTCGAGCCTCCAGGCATGTCAGTGGCAGCCCTGGGTTTCTGTGAAATGAGACTCGCAACTGCTACTGTAGATTAGTGACAGGCTCAACTGGCTTTGGTCAGGATTTATAAAGACTTAAGAGTAAGAGGATAGATCTCAATATCCAAATACGCAGTAAATCAAGGTGATAAAACATATTTAGGGCGTCATACTCAGTATTCAGCAAAAGAAAAACAGGTCATACTCCTGCAATTACCCACTCTTTCTTTTACAGTACCTCTGTAGTGGTACATGATTTGGAAGGCAGCCTTAGCCTTTAAAGACAACGAAAACAGAACTGATCAGCTCTGATAATTAGTATATGTGTAAAATGTTACGATATATAATCCTACCCTTTAGGCAGGCTTATTTGCATGTCTTAGGAAAATTAGATTTTAAGATTTCTGTAATCACTACATGACTAATTGAGATGAGATATTTTTTTCCTGTTTATGCGCCTCATCTCACTTTACACATTAAAGTTTAACAAGTTTTATGTGAAGCATGATGAAATTGCACTTCTATGAGTAGCAGCACAGTAGGAAGGATGTAACACTGCTATTAAAAAATTTCATCATATGCACTGTTTTCTACTACTGTTTTTTTTTTTAATTAAATGAAAAACATGTTGAAGTGACAAAAGGCTGGCAAACTGCTGAAGCTCGAAGGGACGAAACGCTTCGCAGAAATAAAATCCAGGTCTGTAAATTTAGTCTGTTATTAAATGTCAAGCACCCTGCTTGTAAAACTGTAATAAAAAGTCCATTAATATATTAGGTGATTAAAGCAAATTAACTGATATTTGTTCAACAACTTCAGTCACTTGTATGCAAAAATTTCAAACATTTGCTGACTTCAGTGTCTCAAATTCATAACTTTCTGCTAATCTTCTCTGTTTTATATTTTAGTTTGATAAACATTTGATATTTAGAGTCATGGTTCACTCCAATTTTAGAATCAATGGCTGAACTGCATGTAGCAAGCTACCTTTTTCATCAATTTCCAACACTCCACTGAGTAAAAATTAAGAATGTAATGTTCTAATAAAAATAATAGGCATACTAATTGCAAAAACTCTTCTCCAAGGGAGGCTGGGGACATTGAGAGAGAGTGGTCCATCGTCCACACATCCATTGTCGACACTGCTGTATGGAGCTGCAGCCGCAAGGTGGTTGGCCCCCTTAACCAAATGTTGGGGAGCAGAGGTAAGGGAGCCATCAAGCTGAAGAAGGAGTCCGACTGAGCTGTGGTGGCTTGTGGCAGCTGATGGTTACAGACAGGCTAGATGAAATTTGCACAGAGAAGTAGCTGAAGAGAAAACTGGGATGTGGGAGTAGTTTGGTGAGGCCTTGGACCAAGATTTTCGGTCGTCCTAGAGGGAATTCTGGCAAACAATCAGGTAACTTGGGAGGGGCAAGACGCTTAAGCTGAGAATATAATCAGCCAGTACAAAGAATACTTCAAGGATCTCCTCTATCTCAGTGACACACCTTTTGTAATGGAAGCAATTTGGCAACTATGACTGAGGCCACTAAAGTAGTCAAAATGACAGCCCAGTTCCTTCAGGTTCTGGATATTACTGGGCTGTCTTAATTGACAAGCCTTTGTAGCATCACGTGTAAGTCATGTGGACCAGAGAGTGTGCTCCAGTATCAGAGAGATCACATTCCTCTGCCTCTCTGGGAAGGTCTATGCCAGGGTGCTGGAGAGGAGAGTCCATCCATTAGTTGAAACACATCTGACTGCACCCCTTGTGCCTATAGGGGGGTGTTTTTGGATTATGGGGTGAATGACTCATTGCTAAAGGCCATTCAGTCACAGTAGAACCTTAGTGATGGCTTGTTGGTAGTAAGACAGGCACATTTATGGTGACACTTGCAGACTGTGACTGGTTATGTTTGTAACTTTTATGTATAGAATTTCTAGGTGGAGCCTAGTGGCAGAGGGTTTCTGCATTGGTGACCCCTGGGATCACATTTCTTCTCTTTGCAGATGATGTAATTCTTCTACCTTATCAGGCAGTGACCACCAGCATGAATTAGGGTGGTTTGCAGGTGAGTCTAAAGCAACTGCGATGAGAATCAGCATCTCCCACTTTGATACAATGATCCTCATTCAGAAAAGGGTGAAGTAATAACTCTAGTTACTGACAGATGTATTCGTGCCACATCTGCAGTCCTGCAGGAACCATATGAGGTCGTTCGGGAAACTGACTAGGATGCCTTGTGGACACCTCCTAGGTAAGACATTTTAACCATGTGCTACTGGGCACACACTGCAGAGATTATCCCTCTCAGCTGACCTCAGAAAGCCTCGATGGTGGCCCGGGATAGGGAGGTCTGAGCGACTGCTGCCCTTGTGATCCAAATCTGGATAAATGGCAGAAAATGCATGGGTTGTTTGAGTAAAGGTAGCCATGCTGTCAGGCACACAAGTCTTTTCTAGCTTCACTGTGCACCCAAGACTCAAAAGAATTCAAGAGTGTGTGCCTGGCATGAGAGTAGCTGTTTCTCATTTCCCTTTTATTTTTCAGTGTATCTTTGGGTTGTGTTTAATAAGTCACTTTCAGTGTCACTTAGCCTTTTAGTCCTAAATAAACACTGACTATATTTGTTCTGCTAAGTGGAGATTTCAATTCTGCTTGTTTTGCTCACGAAAACCTCTCTGCTAAATGTCTTTTTCGCAGACTCAAATGAACAGCCATCCAGTATTATGCAAAAGTGAATCTCAGAAAATATTTACTGACACACCCTAGCATAAGTGTGAATAATATAGTTAAAATTTCAGGCACTGGCATGGCTATTGCTTAAGAAAATGCACACAAAAGAACATGCTCTTGTTAAAAATAATGAGAAGAAATGCCATAAATACTAACAAAATCCTCTGCAGAGTGAGCATTAGTCTTTATTTGAAACAGGTATTTGGAGAGAATAGTGACACTTAAAACGCCTTTAATAGCACTTAGTCTAGGGTGCAAAATGGGCCATTCAGCCACAGCCTTCTCCAACTGCAATTTCACACGAATATACTGTGAATGTTTTGATTCTAAACCATCGCCCTCAGCTTTCTGTCAAGAGTCTGCATTGACTCAGTATAAAAATGCAGCGTTTAGGGAAGCTGCCCATGCGAGAAATTTGTTAATTAACAGTGTGCCCGACTCAACACTTTCTGTGGTGAATGGAACTCATATCTATACTGTTACTTACAAACCTGTCACAGAATGATTATGAGCTACTCTCCTATTTTTCTGACTGACTGAACATTTCAGCAGTACAGTGAACACTTGCTACATAGTTAGAAATGTTATATAATAAACTGGCCTTAAGAGAACACTTGAATCTGACTATTAACCAAATATAGGACAGCTGAATGTGAACGACATTATGGCTCTACACATTATGTTGCTCCTTTTCTTACAGATACAATCATTAATAAACAAAGTGAACTTTATATTAGGGTAGGTAACAGTGTGATACCACTAAAATAAACTGAAGTGCTCATCATGAGTCATCATGAACGGCTTCAGCCTTATCATTCTTTTTGGACTTTTTGGTTACTCACTATGTGCTATGTGCTGTAATCCACAAAACAGATGTTTTACTGTGTGAAACTTCACTTTCCAATGTAACTCAACAATGTTATGATGTACAGTATTCTGGTATTAAATTTGTCTGTTAACTGTTAAAAACACAAACCCAAAAACCTCTACATTGCTCCTTTGCTAAGCTAGCCGTTTGAATAAAAGCACCAGGGATTCAACAACATAAAGTAGCTGACCTGAACACTGGGAGGCACAATAACTCCACCCAAAGCTCTACTAACTAGGTGCTTAAATGCTCTTAAGGCTAAATTATATCCCCTAATTAATTGCTACCTTCTAATTTATTAGTGCAATAGAATATAAATTTAGATATAGTAAACGCTAACCGTATTCTGTACATTAATAATGTATACAAAATTATACATGTGTTTGCTTCAGTTAGCCTGTTACTCATGGCATTTTACACACGTCAGGTTTATGATGCACTGTAAAGTACCAGCTTAAAATTGTGAACAGGACCTGACTGGGGTCTGACATTCCCAGTGGTGAGCTGTATGTCTGTGGAGAGCACTGAGAATCAACTACTGCTGACAGGCTGCAGTCTTGACTGGCAGAGTGCTGGAGTCATGAGGTCTGGGGGACAAACAGGGGCAGAATATAGGGAGGAAAAAAAACAAAAAAAACCCCCAAAACACAGCAGCTATCCCCATTAGAAGCTGTCAGGAGCAGACCTGACAATGCCTGTGCTACTTTGAGTGATTTTGTGGGCATTGCGACTGTGTACAATTTGATCAACAATTCATGATAAAATGCATTTGTACTTGATAATGATGCAGAAGACTGTGTGGAAACCGATAAGCATGACACATCATCTATCAAATTAAGTTCTGCATCATCCCAGTGGTTGAACTGAATAACTGATACATATCTTTTGGTATACCTTTGGATTCTTTCTCACATTTCTTACATAAAAGGGCCACTGATTTGGCCTATCAGTGTGGCAGATCTCTTTGTCTGGCTTTCAGTGACACCGTAGTTTTGCCTTTCAGTAGCCTGATAGTACCAGCTGAAAAAAGGAGTAAATCTGTGAGAGGGGAGAAAAAATGTCAATTAGTTCAATAGAGAAAAAAATAGTATTAGCTGGGGAACTCTTTGTTTCATAATAAAAAACCACTCTACTGTCTGTGTAGCATCTGGTGTTGATAAAGGATTATATTGTTTTGATGAACAACATGATTACTCAAGCGGGTTAATGGACAGTGGATCTGCACATGGATTATATATTCCATTATATGCCTGCAGGGGCAAAAAAAATGCAAGTGGGAGAGAAAAAATATCCTTTGTTACTGAAGAAGGACAACTTGCTGTTAACCTTTATTATAAGCCACATTATCTGGAATGCTAAATTAGGAAACAATAAAAAAACACTATACCTCAATTATTCCTGCACATTTTATTTAAAAACCCAAATGTTGTTTGACGTCAAATAGGCTAAACATTCTTCTCAGGAGTGGACACTGGTGACCTACCTTGCTTAAGTCCCTCTAAATCACAGCAGGGAACATTAATCGAGATTAAAAGGATTACACAGAGTGAGCAGGGGACTAGTTAACTTCAAATGACGAATGCATTAGGTGACTGTCACACAAATGCATTGTCAGCTTTATAAAAAGCTTTAAAAGGAATTATCATCTAACTGTTCCAACTAAAATATCATTAAGCATTATAATAAAATTATACTATAACGACCCTGAATCTAATTAGCTACCTAGTTGGTCTTTTATCATAAAACCTGATCATCTTTTGGCTTTGGATTGGTGTAGGACAAAACAAAGCAATTTGATGACATCATCTGGAGCATCAGAAAAAAAAAACGACGGTCATTTTTTTTTCTCTAACTAAAAATTGATCAATTAATCGACAGAATTATGTGCAGATTAATCGATCATCGTGGCTAACTGCAGCTCCTAGTAAAACCCTAAAGACGTCCCGTTGTCATGATGTTATACAGCAGGTATAGAACATAAATACATCGGCGTTAACAACAAAGGCGACACAATAAGTGGAGCAGAAAGTGGAGATGGGACTATTCCCCTATCGTGGCCACTTTTACACCTGGTAAACAAAGCAAGGCAAAATATCACACCACTGCAGTTAATCAAAGCCAGACGCACGGATTCTTTTCGAAGCATATACTGCAACGAAACTCGAAAACACGTCCTTCTACTTATTTGAGCCAACATATCCGCTTGAAATGTTGTCATACCGTTACTGCGTATTTCACGCCAACCTTTAAATAGCCCTACAATAGTTAGCAGCTGATAGTGCAAGCTAGCTACCGTCCCTGAACGCCACAGCAAAGGGTTAATAATAAAGACTCGGGCCAAAGAAGATATTGTTATATACTGCTGTCATAACGTTACACGGTACAAAGGAAGAAAAAAAAAATCTCCTACAACAAAGACAACCCGACTCACCATAGTAAGAGGTGGGGATGTCCGTTTTTCTAGCCATGGCACTTAGCAGGACAGATGCAGCACCGTCGTCTTGGTTTTGGAGACTGCATATGAGAGTCGAGGTGAACCCCAGCTGTTTTAATGCCTCCCAGTAGTCCCGTCGCGAAATAAACACAGAGGTCTTGGGCTCTTGGTCGGAGGATGCTTCGGCCACGCAGCTGAGCGTCAGTCGTGTTTACAGCGCGACGTCATTAATTATTCCAAAACGGTCTTAAAGGGGACGCTGCGCACCCCGGGCCCCTGTCCCGCTTCCCTTTGTTACATTCAGCGCTCTCTCACACACGCTGGATGTTGTGCAGTTTGGGCATCAGGCACCGGTCGATTTGAGCAGCTCGTGAACTGCTAGGCAGGAGTTAGTACGCTTCCTGCGCCTGCAAAAGGAGTATCCACTACTTGTGTTAATTAATAGTACAGTCATATTTGCAGCTAGTATTTTTAAGCAGTGGCAACTCTGTCCGCACTGAGCCGTCCAGTGGAGAAACACTGACCTCAGCTGGGTTTTTCGTCACATTGCACATCTTCCTGAAGTCATCAAAAGTGACAGAAAACCTGCAAAAAAACCCCCGAGAGGTTCAGGTTTGCAAGGCATCGGTTTTTTAAATCAGGTCTGACCCTTGTTAAAAATCGCCTAGAGTTCAACGTTGGAATCACACAGTCTGCCTTGAAAATAAATGATCCTGAGGAGGCCAGCTGCACAGAACAAGTAAAAATACCTTTGTGAGCACACGGGCAGAGATAATAAACTGCAAGACGTGATTGCATATTCTGAGAAATGTGGTGAAAGAAGGCCACTTCTCAGTCTTGCACTCAGACACATGGAAAAACATTGATTGTGGGTATTGTATGTCCACTCAGAACGTGGCATAGAGACTAACCAAGGAATCAATGAGCAGAAGAGTTGATTGGTCACCATACCTATTAAAGCTCCAACCTCAGAGATGTGCCCTGGATGTTACCTCCATTATAATGGAATATAATCACCTTTTAATGACAGTATATCTGAAATGTTAATACCGAATGAGAAACTGGACTAGGCATTTGTATTAAACTGACATCTAAAAAGTGATGTCTCTCTTAGAGCACCGTGGATGAAAGTAATGAGAGCTCAGGCTGCCAAAGGCTGGTCATTAAGAAGGGATTGACTTCCCGGGGACAGATTGCATGTTGATGTGGCAGAATCACTGCCAGTAGCACACCGGGAGAATCAGAATCACATTATAGCCAAGTGCAATAAAGTAAATGTAGGACAATTTGTCTTTGTGACATTGGTGTAGGACAATAGTTTCTCAGCTTTTTATGGATGAGAACAGTTTAAATGAAACAACACAGAGATCCAACTGAGACCCTCAGGCGTGACTAATACAAAGGATAGTGAAATAACAGAAATAGATGTATATATATATTAAAAAGCCTCTGTTCCCAGCATAGCTTGGTCAACAGAAGAACAGAATTTAAGTGATTGTGTTTCAATCTTAGATTTTTCCAGTGCTTTATATCTTTGAACTTCTTTTTTATCAATGCCAGATGCCTTTGGATTTTAAATAGATTGAAAAAAAAAGCCAAATGGAGCCTATTTTTAAAGCACTGCTGAAAACATGTTTTTGTTTCTTGTGAGTATTTCTACATTAATAGAATCGAATGGTATCAATATTTGTACATTAGTAAATCTGAAAAAAGAAAGAAAAATGGTCTTAAAACCAAAAGTGAATCTTTAATCTAACTTGCTATGTGTTTAATGATAGAGCTATGAAGAAGTTATCAAATCAAACAAAGAATCAGTTTATTGCCAGCACTGGGAAAGCTCATGAACCCTGCGAGGGTTGAATAAGAACAATAACACGATTCGTACAGTAGGTAGACTGTGCTCCCTGCTAACTGTATTATCCAGAGTTTCCATTTGCATCCATCTCTTCCACTGTCATTCAGTGAAAGAGATGGATGCCACCAGCTTGCTTATTACATAATCATGAGGGTACACAACAGATGCAGTCACATTTTAAGCTGTTTGCAGTCTTTTTTTCCCCCCACCTTATGAAAAAAAGGTAATTTCTTTATCGACATCAGCTATTCTCTTGCAGCTCGGAGAGTGAGGTTTTTTTTTTGTTACTTTTATAATCAGAGGCAGAAGGAGATGCTTTTAACACAATCACCCTTTGTCTTTTTCTTTCAGTGGTTACAATTGCTGCAGTTTCAATCAACTCTGCAGACACCTACAAATTGAAGCTCTCCATAAGTTCATTCATAAAGGGTAATTTAGTGCCAATGTACAGCCGGAGCATCGCTGTACAGATGAGCAAAACAAGTATAGAGTGCAGCAGGTCATTGGTATAGTCTTTTTTTTTCAATCAGTTGGATAAACACAACAAATCTGAGAGACATACATTGCACAATGGGTAACAGGAAATTGCATCTGTGATCGGTGAGGATGCCGGCCGAGGAGTCAATGATCTTTGTGTAAGGGGAGACAATTTACAAAGAGAATGGACACTTTGTATTTCCTGGGTTTCACAATGCCAGAGCTTGTATCTAGCTTTTGATACTCTGTCTTTTGTGTGATAAGTATAGGCTACAGTGTTTGTCTGGAAGAGAGAGTGCAATAAAATTTTAATTGCCACACCAACACCTGTACCATTCTTATCTTCAGGTGCATTACAGACTTATTTTGGTAATACAGCTAAACTGGTGCAGGATACTACTGGGTATTTCAGTCAGTGCTGTTTCTTCACTATTATTCATCACTTTGCAATAATAAGGCAATAATTATAATGTTAATAATTGTACGATATAAGCTCAGAAAAAACACTCAAAGTCACAGTGTAAAAGTCATTTTTATGATCTAACTGCGGGTCTAGAAGTATCTTTTTTTTCTAGGCAGCTCTGCTAGAGAAAATAAAATGCCATATCATTTCTAATTAAACCAGTGAATATACATAAAGATGCTCAGCTCTGATTCATTTGTGAGATGGCTTTACAGTTGATCAAACTTTTTAGCGTTTTACTCTTTAACATAAACAACTTTGTCAACTGGGGAGGTAAGTGAACTGTCTCAACTTTTGGCTTTTTAGATGTCACCCATGTACTCTTCAAACTGGGGACAATATAACAAGTAATTGCTGTTGGCACAGCAAACAGGTGCAAAGAGAGCAGATTATTTCCTTCATATTGTGTTTGGCTCAACACAGCCAGACAGCTGCCTGGCGCCTCACTGGATAGGAGGTTGGAGTTAATTAAAAAAGGTTTTGTTCCGCAGACATTTGCCTTGCTTTGCTTGCCGTGTGCTCCCCGAGGCTGTGTTTTGAGATGCGTTTGAGACCTCGGGGACTCGTCTAATCAAAACACACAGACTGCTAGCCACCTAATCCTCTGAATTCACAATAACAAGGTGCTGTATGAGACACTGCTCCTTGGTGATGCAGATAATTTGGCGATTACAAATAGTCTACCGGTGGTGTAGGCTTCTATCATCTAGTGCCACAGCAAAAAAAGTCAATAAGAAAAACTTTACAAAACTAAGGTGTGAATGTTATACTGCATATCCATTGCACGTAATCATTATTACCTCAACCTGCAAGTGGTGGTTGTTTCTGTTATATAATTAATTTTAACTTTAGCACTGATCTAAACTAAGTGTGGTAGGTCATACGATATCATACTTTTTTCATCTCTTACTTCACTATTTTGTTAAACACAAATGACAGTATCTTAACTTTGGAAATCTATGTAGGACTTAATTTAAATTGTACTGACTGAAATCAGCAAACATGACCTGACGGTGCTGTTCTCAGAAGCCTAGATTAGTAAATGATTGCTTTGAACATCTATGGCTGAAGTACACTATATAACAAAGTAAATCAAGCCTTTGTACATTGGTTTTCAAAAACAGTTGTATCTGTCCAAATTTTACAGTATTCTCTTATATTGAAATACGTTGAAATAATATTTGCAGTTCTGTCAAAAACTAAATATACTCCCATTGCTTCCTTGGAATTAAGAGGATAAGTAGCAGCCAGGTGCTGCCAATCAAATGTGTTTGGTTAACTGACCTTTAGCAAGTGTTAGCATATCTATAAAAGCAGAAGTTTTGGCAATATGTTGGTCTGGAGCATTCAGACCACAATCTTCCTAGGAGTGGACGATGCTACAGGCCTCTTTTAGAATTTAAAATGTTACAGTTCAACACTACACAATTAGAGGAAGACTGAACAAGCATTGCTCACTTGGAAGGGTTGCCAGGAGAAAACATTATCTCTTTACAAAAAAAAACAATGGCAAAGATTTGCATAGTTGCATCCAAATAGATCAGTGGACTTGCTTATGAGACTGAAGTGGAGATACTTGGAAATAACGCACAGCACCACATTTGGTGAAAACTAAAAACAGCACCTCAGCACAAAGGGCTCATATCTACTGACTGTCAAACACAGAAGTGGAGGGGTGATGATTCGGGCTTGTTTTGCTCCCATGGGTCCTGGTCAATTTGAAATTATTGGGTCAACCGTAAAGTCCACCGTGTACAAAAGCATTCTTGAGTCAAATGGGAGACCATCTGTCCAACAGCTAAAGCTTGGCCTAAAATGAATCATGCAACAGGATAAAGATCTCAAACGCAGCAGCAAATCAAAAACAGAATGACTGAAAAAGAAAAGACTCAAAGTGTGCCAAGTGCTCACTCTAAGTAAAGACTTCAACCTGACTGAAAGAGAGCTGTTCATAAATGAATGCATGCAAACTTCTATGAAATGAAGCAACGCTGCAAAGAAGACCAGGCCAAGTTTCCCCCACAGTAATGTGAGAGACTGATGAAGTTATGGAGTATATTTTTCAAGTGACCGCATGTAGTCCTGTGAAAAATCTTCTTTTTCAAATAACTGTATCTATTTTTTGGATGTCTTGAAGCACTGACCCTTTTCCTTTCTGGTCTGTGAGACCTTAATACCTTACACAAAGCAACCATGACTCTTTCAACATAGATCTTATGTCGTCACATGCGTCTTCTCTCAGTGTTTCATTTTGAAGGTGTCAACAGACAAAATCTCAGTGAGTACTTCACACGAAAAAAAAAGTCAGGAAAAGTAACCATCTGTTTGTGAATCTTCTCACATTTGGTGTAAGTCATCTTGAGAACCTTTAGATTAATCTTGTCATCTTTTGCACGTTTGAAGCAGAATCCCAGCTCGGGAATAAATGAACAACTGAGAGGTTATAGAAAACATTTGATGTAAAATAAAACTGGAACATAAAATTATAATGTGGTTATGCAATATCACTCTGTCTTATTAAATATTACTTTTTCTTGTTTCCTATGCTATCAAATTTTGTGGTAACACACTGAACCATATGACACATTGCACTGTGTTGTAATATATTGCATTATCTTGTGTCATCTTGTATCTTTTTATATTCTATATGAATCAAAGCGTCTCTCTTTCACGCAGAGAATGTCTGAGCTAATTAGTTCAACAAGGCAGTTTTGTAAATCTGGGCCAAAAACATAAAAGAGGAGACATGCTGTTCCCATCGCTTTTAAGGAGGCTATTCTGTTTTTTCTTCTTCTGTTTTTTAAGATCATCTTCTAATTGTTGTACTTTCTGCTGTTATATACAATTACAAGTTTATACTAGAGTTTGATTGACTCGATTCCAGCTTCTAGCAAATCTGTCTCCCATGAGGAACTTTAGCAGCTCACGTTGTGATGAGAAATAAAATATATATATCCTTGTCCTTAAATGGGATATTCAAAAATGTACTTTACTAATAAAAGTTGTGTCGCACCAAACAATTTTCATCATTTTTGTCTTTTATCACTGACATAAGGACATGAGGAAGAAAACATTTAGGTTTCTCTAAATAACTCAAAAACCATTTTCTGAAATCACTCCCTCTGTTCCTTCAGCTTATACTGTGCAGCGCAAGATTCATTTCAAATACAAAAGGCTTTCACTCCCTCGACATATTTAATTCATGATAAAAAGCCAGTACATGACTACAGCCAAAATTACATTTCCTTTTCTGACTGTGTAAGTATATACAGCTACACTTTCAGAAAAAAGCACCTTATTCAACACATTGTCATTAGGATGGTACCATCTAAGGTTTTCCAACAAGGGGTACTTATTTGTAACATTGTACCTTAGGAAGAACACTGGTAGACCTCTAGAAATTTTAGGAAAACAATCTAAATTTAGTCGAAATACCAATTCAGTTATTTATATATTCATTGATACATTCGGAAACACTGCATAGTGTTTACTAACTAAAGCTCTATCTCACACCTACAGATATCATTGTCTTTACATTGTGGTAGGAAACCAGTGGATCCATCAGGTAGAGGGAGACACAAAATGAAATATGTGTAAATGTATTGAATATTTTTTATTTACTGTAAATAACCAGGTAAACTTAAAAGTTTAGAATATAATCAGTATATTACCTCATTTGTTTTTCTATTTTACCAAATGCCTTACATCTAGAAAAAACATCGTCTTTTATTTCTTGAGGACATACCAGAAGCTTTATCAGTTACATCTTGCTAGTACAGTTCCTTCGACCTTAATTGTTCATGGATTAAACAAGGTTCTGGAAACATCCCTCAGAGGGTTTGGTCCATATTGATTTTAGCTGTATATTTGTCAGCTACACATCCATGATGTAAATCTCCAACTCCACCATATTCCAAAGACTGAGACTGGTTTGAGATTGACTGCTGAGGGCATTTGAGTGCAGTGAACTCATTGTCAAATTCAAGAAACCAGTTTGAGAGGATTTGAGTTTTGAGACACTGTACAGCCATCAAAAGATGGGTACACGGTGGTCTTAAAGGGATGACATGGTCAGCATCAAGGACACTCAGATTGGCTGTGGTGTTTAAACAATGCTCAGTTGGTGCCACGGAGCCTGCGGTATGCCAAAATAAAATCCCCTATGGCATTATACCAGAAATAGTAAGCCAAAGCTGGATGGATTCATGTTTCCCATTCTTAGTTGACATGAATGACACCTAGTGTGGTCTTCTGTTGCTGTCCATCTGTTTTAGGTTCCACAAGGAAGGTATGCATTCAGAGATGCTCTTCTGCATACCTTGGTGGCAATGAGTGGTTATTTGAGTTGCTGTTGTCTTGCTATCACCTCACAGAAATCTAGCTATTCTCCTTTGGCATCAACACATTTTCACCCAGAGAACAGCAGAAATGCTCAGAGCAGCCCATCCGGCATGGAATAGATTAATGCCCAGTTGATGCTTTAATGTATCTAACTAAACTAATTCTGAGAGCTTCGGGGAAACATGGGGGACAGATGTTTTGGGGGGGGGTTTAAAAACCAGTTTTTACCTGTTTTTCTTAATCATTTGTAGCATTTTTATAAATTCACGTCTATAACACCAGATATTAATACATGTGAATTTATATTGACGGAGAAACGTTGCAGGAGTATTACTGTTTAGAACTGGCTGTATGTCTCTAGTAACACCTGAAAACCTCTAAGGAAACGGAGGAAAGTCGGGAAGTTGAGTTGTTTAGGACCATGAGGAGCGGGCTGTTGAATGAGGGCTTCCAGGAGAGAATGGCAAAAGAGTAGTGGAGTGTCGTTTTCTTTAGCTGCGCGGTGATCCCAGTGATGCTGCCGCTCAAGTGTTGCACGCTGAAGACTCCCGACGCCTAGCATGAAGAACCGCTCTGCGCTTGGACAAAAGGGGAAATGAAGATGAAGATAAAAGTGGTAATTATGAATGAAAGCCGTCGGAAGTATCACTGTAATATTCCACTGTGGGGAGCTTTTTAAAAAAAAAATGTTTCTGCCTCTCACAAGTGGAGTTACAGACTGAGCTCTTTCACCAAATGTGACCAAGTTGCACTTTGCCACATACGCGTAATATTCACAGAGAATAATCCTACAACAGCTCGGCCGTTTAAAGTTTTTTTTTCTGCGTGGGTTGGGAGTGGGGATGGGGTTAAATATGACACGTCTGAACTGAGCAACCTAATGGTATTTTTGCAGCCTCGCTTTAAAACGTGTTTCCTTATGGACAGAGCATGTTGAGCGCATTCGAGAAGAACAGCTGGCATTACATTTTCAGCCTTGCATGAGGAAATCGCTGCTGTTACTGTTATGTTGCATTTGCTTTGAAAGCTGGCAGTTAATTAGCCAAAAAGAAAGAAAGAACGAAAAACAATCCTGACCAAAGGTGCAGATTTTATCCTCAAGCTTATGGCTGTGTTGATCTTGAACTGACTGAACCTTTCAGATCAAGTGCTCTGGCGTGATGTTGAGATTTGTCTTTCTGGTGTTTCACCTGTCCCTGCAGTGCCAAGGGGTTAGTGGCATCATCATCGTTACCATGGTTACCGGCTTTTTGTTGGTGTACAACAGCAGCTCTGGTGACAGATCAGCTTCCTCGTCAAGTTCTTCCTCCTCATCGTCCTCTTACCGTTTGGATGCGCGAGTTCAGTCCACTAAAGTACCGGACAGATCACAGAGACTCCAAACAACATCTCTGGAGGGGTACTCAGGTGTCATGGATCATAAGGTAAATACGGACCATCTGTGCCCTGTGAAACAAGTCAAGTCCTGTTGTAGACGGTAATGATGCTGCACCTGGTTCTTTGAAACTCCAAAGCATATTACAAACGGAAATATTATGGTCTACATTTTTTTTTTTTTTTAAATAAAAGCTGCTTAGGAACTGAAAATGTGCAGGATATAGACCATCTAAGATGTTTAGCAGTAATGTTGTCCCACCTGAAAATCGATAATGAAACTGTTTCCATTTTCAAAGATATCAAAGATATAACATAACACACAATGGGAGTGTTTGAAGTGTTTGGGTCCTTGCCAGTGCATTAGGTGCCTGCACAGAGAGGAGGTGGGTTGGTTTAGTCCTGGAAAATATATGTTTGGAGGTGAAGTGAAGTGTCTGGTGGCTAAATGTGTTTTGATTTAGCCACATGGATGCACAGAAACCAGTGACACGACAGAAGCTCATGGGTCATAACATACTGCAGAGTGACAATGTTTGGAAAAGAGCAAGAAATTCAAATTTAGCGTCTTTATGATGTGTTTGACTAATTAACAGTGCTCCAACCATCTCCATCAGACTCTACAGTACATGAAGGAATTTGAATTCACCCTAAGCATTTGGACATTTTTGTAATTAGATGGGCATATTATAAACATCTATCCCTCAGAAAGAACATTGATTGCGCTGATTGCTTTTTTTTTTTTTACCAGCTGTACCTAATTTGTATTCTGCTTTCATCCGGGTAAAGCAGAGAGTAGCATGTAGAGTTCAGGTGTGCACTAAAAATGTCTTTTTTAAAATCCCCCGGTGACTGAAAACTCATTTGTGTATTTAATTTTTGTGCTACTTTATGTGCCTGACAGTTTTTCTTTTTTTTTTGCAGCAGCAGCAGCAGTGAGGTCTTTTCATTTTAACTTTTCACAATTTCCAACAATAAAAAAGTTCTAAAAACCAGTTAAAATTGCTTAACAATTTCCGTTAATGAGAAAAACCTTAAGAAAGCAGCACAAGTCTATTAAAGGTTTATTTTGCCCACAAAGGCTTTTATAATACCATCTGATCTCTTAAGCATGACCTCAAATGGATTTTTTTTGTGGTAGCACCAGCTCAAAGTTCTCTTTATAGTTTACTCTGTTGCTTAATTCATAATTAATGTCTTCAGCATGAAATATTTAGTGACAAAAGCACTTAAAACAGGGTGCATTTCAACTATATGACCACAGTAATCTTTTGGTTGTGTAAGCGGCACCTTCAACAGTAATATAGTACAAAGGCCCAATTCTCTGACCCACTGCATTATCACCGGCTCGTCTTTGAGATAGATGGAGCATTCACACAGCATTATGTCTCCCCTCAGTGAGAAAGATATACAGCAGGACACAGCAGAGTGGAAAACATGCTGCATTACTCAGGCAGCACTGGACAGGAACGGATTTGGAGAAAAAAAGTTTTGCTTAGTGTTCACCTTACACTGCTCAGCGATCAATGAGACGAGAGTGTGAGAGTCATGCTGCTTTGAAGAGAGGATTGATCCTGCTTAGCCCTCTTGGATTCATCTCTGTGCTATCTTGAGTAAGCCTGATTCTAAGATCAGTGCTCCTCTGAGATGTTGAAACAGTAATCATATCCCTTTAAAGCAAATGAAAAAGAATCATTTATCTCAGATGTTGCAGGTAGTCTTAGGAGAAATGAAAGCAAGCTGCTTCACTTTGGACTTTTGCGCGTGGGCACTTTATTATTCATGGTCTCTCCTGTTCATCCGACTCCTCCTAGCTGACAGGTGATTTGTGATGGATCCACACTGCGACAGTTTCATACTGCTTAGTGTCACTCTGTACCTCCCTCCCATGGGGGGAGATTCAAGCTCTGCTGCTGCTGCTGCTTCATCCTCTGTCAGAGCCCAAGAATGACTAACCAGAGGAGACCTGCTGCAGGATCTGTGGAGTGGGTGGATCCTTCCATATGGTTCCTTTTAGGGTCATCTCAGGTCTGCTGCTGTTTCTGGTGGAGGGAATCTTGGCTTTGACACAAGTGTGTATGCAGACACAGAGACGCACACATTCACACAGCACGAGGACACTCATGCAGACACGCTGTTAAAATTTTATGCCCCCATCAGAGCCAGAGATGCTTGGGAATGTGAGAAAAAGCTCTATCTGTTGTGCCTGCTGGACCCTGATTATTGCCTGTATTAACTTATGTGCATATCTTGTTCACATGGGCTGTGATTTCACTAAGGTGGGTGGTGGTCTGTGGCGGCTTTGCTCATTTATGCATCACCCAAGAGGTGGCAAAACACCCAGCACACATTAATCACTAAGACTGTGCTGCCTCATGTAGCAGAGGGTTATAGGCTTAACATTTGGGTTTCCTCTCTTCTCATTTCATTGCTTAAATGTGTGAAAAGAAAACAGCAGCATTGAAACCCACAAATCTCCGTACTGCGAGATCACACATCAGAGTTATGGTGCATATTTGTGTGGGATAGTTTCTCATTGTATTTCTCTCTATATGACTTCTGCAGCGTCTGCAAGTTTTCTTTTTGGGAGATTTCTGCCTCTAGTATGTGTTTCTGTTCTTTGACGTGTTGCAGTGATTAGAGCTGCTGACTTGAACAGATTCTTTCACACACACACAGGTTAACACACTCTCGCTCCATTCTTCTGCTTGGCCCCTCATCTTCACAGCCTCGCTGATGTTTTGCCGATTCGAGTTAAAGAGATGTTGACCTTTGAAGAACTGTCAGCAGAGCCAATCTACATTGGCCTTTATAGTCTCTAATCACAAAGCTGGTGTGAAAGCATGAGTGTGGACTGTGTGCCAGTGCAACTTTATGATGTACCTACTTATTATGGGCAATGCCTCTTTGTGCTCTGACAGCTTTTAATGCAGCCAGCCTGGGAGGAATGGGTGCCATTATAATGCTAAAAAACGTATTCTACCTATACCTGTCTGACCTTCAATTTAAAGCCGTCTCGTAGTGTACAAAGGCAGCTTATATTAACAGTCAGCGTGTGGAAAAAAAGCAGGAACAGAATCAATTCAGCTCTTTGAGCTAACTTAATGGATGACTTAGGATATACACATTTAAATTCAGCTCAAGGTAAGAGAGCACTCCTGGTAAAACAGGCGATATTATCAGCTGTAACACTCGGAATGATAATACAACGCCTAATTTGTTGTCTAGTTTTTACTGAAAAATTAGGCAAATTGCAATAGTCAAGAGGAAATAATAAATATCACCAGGAGAAAATGATTTTTTGTCTCTTCTCTCTGTCTTAGTTGACTTGAGTAGAAGAAGAAGACAGGTGCTGTTGTTGTCTTAACTATTTCCTCAAATTGAGAACAGGTTTGGAATTGCGACCTGATTGTGTGTCATTGGCAGGAGCTTAACAAGATGTCTAAAGGAACTGTCGGGAGGATTTCATTGTAATTAATTGGTCTCTGGGAAAAGAAAGCAGCACTGATCGTGAATCCCTCATGCCACAGAAGAGGGGCTTTTTCCATCTCCTCCTGCTCTCAGCTTAGCCACTAGCCCAATTCTGTGCACTTTGGAATGTATTCAGTGACAATGTTCATCATCTAAATGATTTTGATTCATTTCTAGAAAATGCATCTCATTTTTTCCCCACTACTGCTCCTATCAGAGGATGGCTACCATGAAAGGACAAGTCTTTCTATTGCTCACTATAATCAGAAATCCAATTAAAAGTCTAAAACCAAATCAAACAATTACTGTCTGTGCATTCTTTCTGTGTATGCTGAGAGCTTTATTGTTATCTGAAAATGATTACAAACTAATTATTGAGGCACCCTGTAGATAGCATGTTTCTACAGTTAAGCTTCCATAAGTGAACTTCAAATCTGCGGCTGAAAATAAAATAAATAAATAAAGCCTCAATTATTGTTCTTAAATTGTTTCTGAAAATGTCTCTATGGAGACCTTGAGGCTTGAGTCTAAGAGTCAACTGAGATACAATATGGAATGTGCCCACTCAGTTCTGTTATTGTCAGCCTATTAGCATAGATGCCAGCAGACACATTACTCTACCTTCTAGCAGTCTCAGTAGACTAATACCATTATAATCAGTGCTAAACAGACACCAAACCAAGTTACCTGGATATCTAACAGTCATATGAACAAGTGCCCAAAAATTCTCTGATTGAAGGTATCGTAGTAAGCTCAATAATTCAGTTTCGTAATGTGCTTGGCTAAAACATGCTTTTTCCAACCTTAACCCTACATCTTGATCATAAACCTAACAAGTAGCTTTACCTAAATCTAACAAAATAACTTAGTCCAAAAGATAAGTCAGAAACTGGTGGTGAGAGACAAGCAGGTGTAGTCTTCACGTTATTATCTGGGGTTTAATCTGTGGTTAACTAAGACAGGTTTTATTCAACACTTCTGTCTGACCTCTAAATATCTCATTCCAAGACTTCTCCCTGCAAGTCTGTGCGATGTAACCTTTTTAAATCGAGTAGGTTTGTGGACATGAATTTGGAGACTGGAGGCACAATAGAAGCTCTTGTTCAATATCAAAGGCTGACTGATGGGGTTTGCTCTGAAAGCAATTATGATCTTGGGTTCCCCTGGGAAGTGGATAATCAGGATCATACTGATTAGTCTGGAGTCAGTGAGTGGGCGGTAATTGACTGGGACTGGAACCACAGCCATACTCCGAAATGCATCTTCTTGTCCTGCTCTTAACAATATGGACCTCATTAATCCAGTCAGCTTCACATCATGTTTCAGTGAACAGCCTCGGTTGAAATTAGTGTCTTTTTAGGTCATGTTAATTCAGGAAAGTGTATTGCTTTAAAGGTTGTGCATTATTGATCAAGGTAGACAGCCTTCTGTCTGCATAATAAAGTCTGAATATGGGTGCGTAGGAGTCAGCAAGTGTTAAAGTGATGGTTGTTTCACGAATCAAAGGACGAATCAAAGGTAATTCAAGGCTGACTATGAGTGAAAACTACTTGTAATAAATTCCATTCATTTATTTATCCAGTCACTAGTCTGTGGGTTGCACCTTCAGCTGTCTGGCCTCTGAAATATTCTGCTTCTGATTTTGAAAGCCACTCTCACTGTGATACAAGGTTTATAAGTGCCTATTTCCCAGCAACATCAAGCTGTCAGAAGCTCTGGGAGCCAGAGCTGGAACTTCAGCATCACTGTCAAGGACACTTTTATTATTTCACAGGCACTTTAAACTATGACACCAGCCTGGCAACCTTCAATTGACTTTTACTTGCTTAACACACCTTCCTGACTATTAACAGTATTATAATTTGGATTATGCTTTGGAGTAATTGCTTGGACATTGCTTAGGGGAAAATGCACTTTCTCTCTCTCTCCGTTGTCTGCAGAGAAAGAAAGACCTAAAAGGACTGTGATTCTTCCCAGCCAAGACGGGGAGGGTGTGTTTGTGCAACCAAGTGTGTAATTTGCTCCAACCTACCTGATATTGAGAGAGCGCGCACATCCCAACAGGGATGATTTTCGGGGGGAAATCTGCTGGAGAATGGAAATGTGATGACTGTTCCTTTGCGAACAAAGACTTATTGAGTGTGTTTTTTTGAAGGAATTCCAACTAGTTTTGGATCTAGATGTTTTTCAGACAGTTGCAAATTCTTGCCAGAGAAACGTGATTTCATTACATATTTTGGGGCTACACTGAACTCGCCACACAGATTTACAGACATCCCCAGACATTGCACTCATACACACATTTACAAAGAGACAGACATGCACACAAGGCAATCATTCAGCGTGGGGTCACAGAGATAGTGGGGGTGTATTATAAATATAGCTGTGGTAGCAGTGCAGCCTCTGGCGCTGGTAAAATCACCTGTCTGCACACATACACACACACACAAACACGTTCCCACCTCAGAACCTGATGGAGTGTGAAGTACCGAGCACAGTTCAGAATGCCAATGTAGCTCTCTATTAGGGTGGGGAATAACTCATGTGAAGAGTCTCTGGGTGTTTGCTGTCGGATCATTCAGTCTGAGCTCGCATTTTTCAAGTTTGAAAAACCTGGTTGGATGCCACAACATGAATACCTGGTTCATACAATTCAAGCCCAAACAAGCACTCTTCACTCCAATGCTGCAGAAAAAAAGCTTGCATGAACAGGATTTTGACCAGTGCATGTAGTCCCTGTTTTATGTTTTTTTTATTTTAAGTGAAAACTGCTCTGAGGTTTTATTTGCCCGAATAAATGTGTGATGTTGATAGAAAATGAAAGTACTGTGTCAAATAGCCTCTGCTCTGTACTGTCAACTGTTTAAATAACAGACAGAGTAGCCCAATACAACTCTCTCTGGATGCAGCCGAATCATAATCATTGATTGAAAGGGCACTACATGAATTTGCTTTAAACTCCAGTGTTAAAATCCTCACTTTTGGCCCAGTCTCAAAGATGCTTTATATGCTTCAAGCTTGCTTAAGCTTTTCTTGGTTGCCACATTTTAAAATCAAGCAGTGGATCTCAGAAAAAATAAGATTTGACTTTTAGTATCTCATTTCCCACATTTAAATACATCAGCAACTACTGAACTCAAATTTGTTGGTTTCTGGTTCTCAAAGGCTAAAAAACACTTTTTAACACACTTTTTATCTTCATGTGTTTAAGATACATTTTCAATCATGTCTAAGTAAAAGTAATACAGTATCTTGGCTCTGAAGCTACATCTGGTTTTAAGGAGTGCCAGAGAGATTTAAACTTATTTATCTGAAACTGTTAAGTCCATCTGCGACTTGTGGTTGGATTTTTCTGTTCCACCACTTTGTCTAATTACATAATCTGAATGAAACTGCAACAATGTCTGACTTTTTCACCTTTGAACTCCACAGCCACTGAAAATGCACTGCAGGACTTGTGCCCTGGTGACCAGCTCTGGGCAACTGACTGGGAGCAAGAGGGGCGTAGAAATCGACCGCTCTGAGTGTGTTATTCGTATGAACGATGCTCCCAGCCTCAGGCATCAGCAAGACGTCGGTCGGCGCACAAGCCTGCGTGTTATAGCTCACTCCAGCCTGCAAAGGGTGCTGCGGAGCAGACAGGAGCTCCTCAACATGAGCCAAGACACAGTGTTCATCTTCTGGGGACCAAGCAGTTGCATGAGACGTGATGGAAAAGGCCATGTTTACAACAACCTAAGGCTTTTAAACCAGCTGCTACCCAAACTTAAAATTTACATTATTTCCAGGATCAAGATGCTGAAGTTTGATGAACTATTTAAAAAGGAAACTGGGATTGACAGGTAAATATTCACACGATGAGTCCGGCTCTGTGAGTTTTATATTTTTGGGACTTGAATGAGGCAAGATGGAGAGGTGAAAAGAAATCAAGAGACACATGTTAGTGTTTACATTTTAGTTTGCCAAAAGGGGAATATATTACAAAGATCATCCTTGGTAAGAAATTAGCATAAGTGCTTTCTTTTTTTTATGTACAGAATTCAGTACACAGCAGAAATAAGTTTTTACATAAGCAAAGGCAAGAGTAAGGGATTCATTATTCATTATTTTTTGTTTTGATGCATAAATGTAAACACAGTTTATAGAATGGAAAAACAACAGGATGCACCAGACACTGATATTACCTTTGAGATGTAAAATACAATTTGTGAACAAACCCCAAACCTACACTGGTTGTGCAAACAGGATGTGATGGATATATGAGCTGAGTGAGAGGCTGCAATTTGGATGAGGCTTTAATGAAGAGCTGCAGCAGCTCCCAGACATGCCAGAACCCTTTGATACATGTGACTCAATCTTTGTAGATGTAACTACGCAAGTGGCCGACACCTTTGCCAGCATTCGTGATAGTTTTGGCAATCTCCCCTCAGGAATTTGCTGACATCTGTGAGTCCTTATATTGAGGCTATGATCATCATTCACTCGCTGATCTAAAAACTGCAGAAAAAAAAGTAATGTATAAGAAGAATCCATGGTACTAAACTGGCCAATTACAACCATTGTAGGCTGTGTTAATGTGACATGTAGTTACATTTCCAGGGAGCAGCACATCATTTCATCATCATCAGTGTAAGGTTTCAGAGGGATCTACAGATCTAAAATACCTCCAGTGTACATTTTATGCAAAGGTATAATTTTCCTAAGGGAAAGGCTAACAAGTGTATGCAGCTGGTAGGCATCAGGAAGTGAAATGCTGCACTGTAGTCCCAATCCTGCATCTCAAATAAAATTATCTTTAATATTGCATTAAAAAAGTAATAACATTCTAAAGAAACAGCTCAAAAAAGTCTCGGCTGGAATAAAAAGGATACATTTTATCATCAAACATTTCAAGCTGGGTTACCAAAGAGGTATACACGTGCTTTGCTTTTATAGAGAATATGAAACCGAGGCACGTTTCCTGACTTTTAACACATGATAATTGTCTCTTTGCATATGCGGGACAGGCAAAGTGAAAAATGGCTGAATGTGACCTCGCAAAAAAGACAAAGGCAGACAAAGACACCTCACTGTCGTGAATGCAGCTATTCATCTAAACTCATTTGCATGTGAACAATGAGCCAACAGAATGAAAAACTGAATGAAAAATGTTGCATTTGAATGGTAATCCAGTCACTTCTGCTCTCGTGTAGCAATAGCCGGTGTCAGAATGAATGTTTTTATTTATTGATCTTTCTTTTCTATTCTTTTCTATTCTGTTCTATTTCTTTTTTTTTTTAACAGTCCATGTATCAACTGTCACACAGTCAGCTACAGGGCTTCTTCTTAAGCGACTGATGAGATGAAATCTAAAAATAAGGTTTTACCGCCTTTACCGTCTTTTCTGAACAGGCAGGAAGACGGAAGTGCGCTCAATATATTTTTGTAAAAATGGTAAGCTTCTCTTTTCTTCCAGGAAGAGTTCCAACTCCTGGTTGAGCACCGGCTGGTTTACTATGGCTATAGCCCTGGAGCTGTGTGACAGGATCAACGTCTATGGCATGGTGCCTCCTGATTTCTGCAGGTAGATTTCTGCAGTTTCTTTTTTTATCTCCAAATATTTAGTTGCCATGTTTCTTTTTTTTTTTTTTACTTAGCATTCCTTAACTGTTGGAAGATTTATATGAAATGTATATATTTATTGATAAACCACCATGGCCAAAACATAGTTCCGTGCAATTTAAATATTTTGGTTTTTAGCAATATTGTGTCAGTTTATAATTGGGTAAAAGGCCAGCAGGGTTTTTATTTGATATTATAAAGTAAAGCCCCTACAATTCTAAAATATGATATTTTTTTAGTACCAAGGCATGTGATGGGAATAGACTACATACTATTATGTAATTATTGTATAATAATTATTATCC
>VUQG01034909.1:0-11515 GCA_015106755.1 Etia nguti
CCTGAAACTACGGATACTGGATGCCTGTGCTTGCATTTCTCCTGCGGTGTTGCTATCAGTGTGTGAAGAGTGGGAGAAGAGGGTTGCATTGACAATCCAACACAATGGGCAGCACATTGAACACATTTTATAAGTGGTCAGAAACTTGTAAATAACTCATGAAAGAATAAAGTTACGTTGAAACCAAGCACACCATTGTTTTTCTTGTGACATTACCAATAAGTTTGATGTGTCACATGGCCCTCTTCCTATTGAAAAAACAAAAGTTGTATCCAAGATGGCCGACTTCTAAATGGCCACCATGGTCACCACCCATCTTGAGGAGTTTGCCCCCTCACATATACTAATGTGCCACAAACAGGACTTTAATATCACCAACCATTCCCATGTTATTACGGTGTATCCATATAAATGGCCCACCCTGTAGTATATACTGTACTATACTACTACTGCAACCAAAAACTTCAAGACCGCTAAATGAAATGAAAACTGATGAAATGAACTACACTCAAGCATCTCGTCCAGTAAATATCAGCTATTCATTAAACTCTTTTCAATTTCTAAACTCAAGGACAACCAAACCGATGGACATACAGGCTAGTAACATACCACTGCACCATACCATAAAAACACATGCAGAGACGTTACAAATAAGCCTGTAGCTTATTATCTTTACAAGGACCACTTTTGTTATGATGACTGATAGCATAATACAGCCTTTCTATTACAAACCTCACCTGAACAAAAACACAAGCGTTACATGTTATAAGGTGAACATATGATTTGTAGGAAAGTAGTGAACACACACATGGCCTTACTCAGCACAACTGAGTAAAAACATAATGAATTAAAATATTCCAATAAATAAAAAAAGAGTCTCATATATTTTCTTAAGAGCAGTATTTAAGTATAAGTAAATGTTTTAGACATTTTCAATGCTGCTATCTTTGCTTTTTTTTCAGGTCTCAGTTCTCCATCTTCATCCCGATCCCATAAAAAATTCTTAATTAATTTGAAACTCTTCAGGCGGATGAAGATCTCGTCATACCACCGCTGGTCTTCTTAGCTATGCACTAATCCTCTGTCTACAAAATTCTGTCTCCACGCTCTTCCATTCTCCTCCTTTTCTCATATTTCTCTCAATCTGCGTTCTTCTGAGTTAAAACAGAAGTGGTGGTGGCTTCTTAGCTACTTGGCGGTATAACAGCGAGACGCAGAGGCCCTGGGTTTGCTGGGAAGCCTTTAAAGCCTATCCAGGCTGCTTTTATTTATTCATCATGCTCCAGTTTGAGTTGGGAGATCACTGTCCTCCACAATGACAGGAAACACTGCTGGGAAAAAATAGCGTTTGCTTTTTACTGCCAAGAGATGTCAGTTCAATAAAAAAATCTCATCGCAAAAATCTCAATGATATTTTATGAATACTTGATTAAGTTAATGCAGAATTTCTATTAAAGTGTGAGGAGAATGCTCTTTTAGATGGTTTTCTTTCCATTCTCATCATATATTATGACATTATTACTATATAACTATAGGACTTATTAACCAGTATCATTTTGATAAAGGTGTAAGTTTGAGATCTTTCTTGTATGACTGTACAAGTAACATGTTAGAAAACTATCATGACTATCGTGGTGCCACATGTACCCAAAAATCTAATAATGCAATATTTTGCTTTGAATGTTAACAAAAAGGGCAAATAAGGAAACAAAATTCCTTTAAAACCTCATTCTCTCCTAAAGACAAACTGTAGCTTTACGTAATATTTATTTACATAATACACTATTTTATGGGGATGGTTTTGTACCATATTAACTGCCCACGAGAAAAGAAATACTGTAAAAGTAATAAATATTTATATGTTATGGGAAACTGAGCCAGCGAGGTAGGTCTGGATCCATTTGCTTCACAAAGGCCTTTTAGGTAAAAACATTACATCATTGATTTTTTTTTTTCTTCTTTTTTTTCAATTCACTGCCGATTGCCTCTCCTTTTTCTCAGCCCGCTGCTTTACCCAGCCGGGGTTGGGGGCGAGCACTATCCGGGGTTACAGGAGAATAACTCAGAGCCCAGGATGATGAATTCCAGTCACTTATTTTATCTGAGAAACCATCCAACACTTGAGGCAGTCCGACTGGCGGCGATTCTAAAAGGCTGGAAAAACAATGTTTGCTATTTAAATTGCTTTTCTGTTTTCTGTGATGTTTAGAGCGGAGGTTCAGCTTTTCTATGACATCTTTCGCTTCTCCGTTGGTTATAAACAGTACCATTTGGTCCACTGTTAGCTGTCTGCAGCAGAAAGCTTCTCATCTTCTACTAATCTGGATCTGACAACTGTGTCCAGATGCAAAGCCCGAGTGCTATTTTTGATCACTCCAATGTCATTCACCCGTCGCTGTGCACTTTGGGAGCACCAGGCTTCAATTGGAGAGAGGGAGATGTCCTTGACAAAGTGTGGCTGCTTTCAATTAACATCAGAAGCGTGTTATAAATATTCAAATGTAGTTCATTGTGCTCCCTTGCACATTGGAACACAAACAGATGTAATCGTGAATTCTGACTCAACTTGAATATACTTTCGGAGCCACAAGTGTTCGCGAGCCAGGCTCCATTACTGAATGATCATCGCCAATGTTTTCTTATCTTATAATTACCATCTTTGTTACTGTTGTTGCTTGGAGGAATTTTTCAGATGTCAGCCATATTTTCTGAGAAGGGACTATTGTGCTGTATTCTGTGGAGCCCCCGCTGACAGACTGAGTGACAGATCTGCAGCGAGACGATCATACCAACTCCATCTCGAGGCCAAACAAAATCTCCATGGCGACTGCAGCACAAGCAGCACACGAGCCTTTTGTTCCAGGGGTACTGTAAGCCCTATTCTCCTAACAAACAAACATACTGCCCTTAATTCATGAAACTCGCGCTAAACTTTCCTTAGAGCCTGGGGTCACAAAAAAGAGGGTCACGTCACAGACTGAGGATAATGTGAGAGGGAGGTTTCTCTGCTTCTTTATTTTCTCGCCAGGCCTCGTGTTGCCTTCCACACCTTCGCTCTCTCTATCTCGAATCTTTGCATTCAGAACTGATTTATCAGTCACGACTTTGCTGGAAACTGGAAGTCTAACAAAAGGAAGCTGCTGCTTGAAAGCAAACATGAAGCACATCACCAATGAAGAGGAGAATCTGAGATGGTGAAAACACTAACGCAGTACATGAAAAGCACTCTTCCGAAGTGTTGAATTTAAGTTTGAAACCATCACCAAATGGGCAAAAAAAAAAAGATTTTAACTCCTTAAACTTGATATCCAAAGAGTTTCCTTTACCTTAAATATTTTTTTTTTTAAAGATCTGACTCAGTGAGAGTTACTATGGGTTACACCCAACCAGAATAAATCAGAAATTTAGCCCTAACCCTTTCTGAGTCTACAGTTCTGGATGGCAAATATACCCGTTTATTTTGGCGGTGTTTTCAGTGCTATATTGCCAGAGATAACATCGCTCTTTGCTGAAGCCCTGCAATTTGCCAAATTACTCGCAAGAAAAAGTCAATAGGCAAAATTCCACATCCTCCACGCTTTCCTTCCTGAGATGGGGAGAAGATGAGAGCCTTAGAGACGATGGGAAAAAGACTCTAAATGTGTCCCACCACAACTCCTTTCTCTCAGTCTCTCTGTCTTCATTCCTGCCTTAAACATTTCATTTATTCCAGCTCAGAGTCCCCTTATTACAGAAAATGGAATAGGACAGGGAAATGCAGAAGTGCATGTGACGCACACAATACGGGTTTGCAGCTTTCTTTGCACCTCAGCGCCGTCTCAAAAGATGCAGTCATACTGCGTTAATGACCGGTGCCAAGCTATTACAGAGGCAGAACATCCGCATTCCTGTGTCAGTGTCCATTTTGTCAAGAATAAAACACAAACAAGAACTGAGCAGTCAAAATGGGACCCGGACCAAAACTGTGTTTGTAAGACAGGGGCAGAAATGAGCGTTACATGTGGAAAAGCAGCTTATGCAAATGATGTTTAGTAATAACAGCATTCAAGCAGCATTAGCGGGAGAGAGAAAACGAATGATGCTAATTGCAAGAGAGCAAGCAGGCAGGCAAATGAGTAGGTGGATGCACTCCATGCTGCCATTCAGAAACCAAGCACGGTAGGCATACTGGGGAAGAGACTTTAGAGGCAATGATAATGACACCGTACTGTAAATGCGCATCCAGCTTTCGAACATTTCAGAAACTACAGCTCAGCAGACAGAGTTGAACTGAAATTAACATTCCAGATTCAGAGGTTTCCTGAGACTGTGAGAGAGTCTAATGGTGTTGGCCCCGAGGAACCCTCAGTTAAACACACACCGCACACAGGCACACACACACACTCACTACGCTGTCAGTTTCGTTAATGATGCATTTCTGTCACATCTGCAATCTGCAACAAATACTGCGAAACATGCTGCTGTGTCATACGGAATACAAGCTTTACAGTAAAATACTGTCAGCTTTTTGGCTGTCATTATGCTGATCCGACTGTAAAATATAGCTCAATATATTATATATCGCTCTGTGTAAAAGGTAGCAATATCTGAAAAAGACAAGGATGTCTTTTTCAACATGTCACATTTTGAGAATAAAGCCAAACCTTTGAGAATAAAGTTGAAATTTTAGGAAAAACGTTGTACTTTTGAGAGTAAAATCCACCTTTAGGATCAAGGCTGACATGCTTTCAAAAGAATAAAGTGAAGTCAGCTTCAGTTTGCACAGCGCAGAAGCTAAAACCAGTGTCGTCAGTGTCACGTGGCTTCAGTTTATTGGTGTAATCTATGTGTTGTGGCAACACCTTCATCCCAGATGCCTCACCCACCTAAGCTCTACACCTTCAGCGCCAAACAACTTGAACAAGTGTCCTATTGTCCATTATGATGCAACCTACCCTACCTGTGCTACACAAAGATTTAACCATCGATGAGGCCACCTCATTTTCTGAGTCCTAATACTGATTACCACTCTGTGCTAATGTGCTGAAAAAGAAGAAATTTGCTTGTTAATAAAACCAGTTTTAAAATAAAAAGTATGATGAACTCACCAGCACAAGACTTTTTATAAAGGAATGTCATCTTTATTCTGTAATTAGACATTACTCTGAAATTAGAACTTCAACTTTATTTTGAATATACTGACTTTAATCCCTTACTCAATTATTTTACTTCTAATATTTCCCCTGTTTTCCCCTTATGTCATATATTATGCCTTTGTAATCCTTAGGTTATTCAGCTCTATTCTCAAAAAAAAAACAATTTCCAGTATTTTTACAGCAAATTCCTAACTAACTAATTTAATTAAATGTATATTTTCCATGTAATTTTGTTATTTAAGGACAATGTAAATCGTTAATAGAACCTGGTCAAATCAAATTTACTTGCTTTGATATCCACTCGGACTATACCAAGCACATTTTCCTTAATGAGTTTTTAAATAAACTTTGATTTTATGTTTTTCAGCTGCGTTTAATAAAAGTTATGACTTCATGTTTATTGAGGGTGCAGAATCATGTTTTTGATTGTGGAAGTTACCACTACAGCTTTCGGGTTTGCAGTTTGGTGTAACACACATACATAAGAGTCTACATTTTCAGATGTACTGATGAGAGTTACCATTACATGATGCTTCATTTTTCAGTGTTTTTGAAAGCAGGCACTGTGCACATTAAAAGTTAAGAGAGCCTATTCTCGAGTTAGACAAGAGGTGTAAGTGACTCAGCTGCAGACTTTTCCGTAGCTGCAGACAGAATTTGCAGGAGCTTTGAAATATATGGGATTGGATAGAAAGGTTCAGTGTACAATGATATGTCCAAATTAGATTAATTCATTTGTCATTTTGTTAATTTACTTGCCAACTCCCAAGGAGTCCTTTATTTAACATAGATTTGAGTAAATGATGCTGCTGTTTTCCCTGTGAGATCAAACCTAAGAGGAATTACCCAAACTATTGAGAAGCTAATAATTTTTAACAAAAAACTGGACCAGTCGCAGTGTTGTGATAATAAACTAACACAGCCTGTTCCCTCTTACGTTTAGGTTTGTTACCTCTTCTTCTTCTCCCCTATGTGTCTCCATAAATGTTTGACTAAGCTGCACTTACTCACTTTTGTTCATACTTTGCTTATGCTTTTACGTTTCACTCTGTCTCATCTTCTGCAGAACATATTATTACCTAATAGAAGAAAAAAAAATTGGAAATGTACTTGAAACACAACAAAAAGATGGACATCAGTGTTTTCTTGATTGGAATGAAGCGGATAATCTATGTTGCCAGTGTGCCTCGGCAGCTCTGTGACAGAATATATGGATGGAACAAATATCGTCTCTTTATGCAATGTGTGTGTGTGTAACAGTTTGCGCATATGCCTGCACCAACAAAGTAATGGAAGCAAATGATTGGCAAAATCATGACTGACAACAGAGAGAGAAAAACAAGAGGCCCTCTGACTGACAATACGAGAGTGGAGTGGATGTAAAGTGTGGAAGTAATGCAGAGCAGGGACCGCAGATAAGGGATGAAGTGGGTCGAGCACGTCGCCACACCTGGCCCTCGTCTGAAGAGCAGGTTAGCTGCACAGAACAACAAAGGCTCTCAGATTCAAACATCCCCGAATGCCCACTTGTAGTTTATGCAGCCACTGCGGTATTGTGTTTGTGTCTGCTTCTGTGGTGCTCTGTGATCACCGCTATATACGAGACACGGAAAAGAAAACCGCAGCATTCCCTGCTTTCGAGCACTGCAAACATTTAGGTCTGGTGCACCACTTACACTCCTTTATTGTTTTATGCCAAGGAAAATGAAATGGGGACGTGCATAAAGTTTCAACAGAAATTGGCCTCAGTATCTGCTTCACTGGTTTTGCTTCATTATCCTTAAAAAAAATACCGACTATGTTAAATTGGTGTCATATTTTAAACTCAAATATTCTCAGTTGTACCCTTACCACAAAAACAATGGGATAATTGTGATGAAGTGTAATGCTTTTTACTGGCACTTACATTTTAATTAGTACACTGATTGGCCTGATGAGGACAGTATTTGGAAGTTTTATTATTTTGGTGAAAAAAAACGTGAAAGCCTCAAGTGTGCCTGTGTGATTTTTAAAGAAAATTACGCTCCTATTCCATCCTGACTGTTGCTGATATTATTCCTGGCTATGGCCTGTTTTAAATTTTCTGATATTACGCATTTTGTGGTGATTTTAGGGAGATATAGTTGAACTTGATACCTTGGATGAACTTCCCTGGTGTAGTCCATTGGAAGGACATTTTTGTGGTAATAAACAGAAGCTTTTTTGACTGGTTACTGAAGCTAATGAGGAAGTTCAGTAAGGAAGGATTATAATCATTTATCTGCCTGCTTTCCTGGGTGTTCGGTCGTTGGTCTATTATTTACACCACTTCCACTTTCCCACGCTGTCAAACTCAATGTTGACACCAATGCTGACACTAGTCGAATCATCTTTTTGCCCACCTTCTTCGAACCAATCAGTCACCACTCCATGTGCTTTGAATCTCACAGCTCACCGGTCACCGTCCCTTTCACGCTCTTGCCCGCACAACCCACCTCCTCCCACCCTGGTCACTTAGATCTGTCCTAATTCCTATCACCAGGATTACGTTCTGCTATGATGGGCCATTGAAGTCTAATCGCCAAATAGATTAATTGAATTCTGTATCTCAATAAATTGTGTTCAGTTCTTCTTGAACTGGTGTTATTACCATATTACTCTTCATTACAAGTGACCTACTTTCCCAAATATCGCTAGTGCCAAAAAGTTGATCACGGCATGCAAATTCATCTAAAAATGTGCAGAGGACTTCTTTTTTTTTCTTTTCTTTTCTTTTCACTGGGCCTTTTTTTCTTCTGTGGTAGATTACCACTTTTATTAGAACTCACACACATGCACACACAAAAAAACCACAAACATAAACAGACGCACATGCAGCTCGTAAAAGCTTCCTCAGAGGTGAAAGCATAAACTACGAAAACAAGCTTCTCTTTGATAAACTAATACCTGTGTGCCAGCTTCATTCATGCACACACATGGCTTTGCATGTGTTGGCCCTCGCTCTCTCCGTCTCTCTCTCTCTCTCTCTCTCTCTCTCTCTCTCTCTCTCTCTCTCTCTCTCTCTTTGACCCAGAAGCATGTCTTCTGCCCATCGAGACTTCCACAGAAGCTAAAAAAAGACACACTTTTCCCGTCTCCTATGGAGGAAAGAGAAAAGTAAAGATATGGGAAGCAATGCAGCCAATCCCAGAGTGTCATTATAATAGATCATTTAAAAGGCTTGTGAAAAAAGAAAGAGTGCCATCCTCTGCTATGAACCTAAATATGCATGTGTGCATTGAACATAGCATGTTCAATCAAAAGAGACGCTCCTGATGAGAGCACCACTTGTCTTCTCTTCATATACCGATGCGAGACATTACAGGAAGTCAGAAAGGCGTCTTCATTGCTAATGGCAATGACAGGAAACAAATGCTCTAATCACACCAGCAAATCTTTAAGTGTGTGCAAGAGAATTAGATTCGGCAAACAGTCACTGACAGATTTTATCTAATGCAACAGCAGTTTACTTAAAGTTTAAAGGTGTGCAGCCTTTTTCTTGTTGACAACTTGTAATAGAGGGCACCTGATGAGCAACTGATTAGTGATCATACCACATGAGTGCAAATGCCATCAACAGTTTGTCCCACATTAATTTGCAAGTCAATCAGAGCTTTACTTCATATCATTCGCCAGCTACTTATCACCTTTTTCTTTAAGTTTCTATTTACTGCTAAGTAATAAAGGCAAAAATGTCCAAATCTCATGACAAGACCAACACAAGTATAGAATGTATCTTAAATATTTTCAACTTCCCTCCCTTGTAAAGTGGTTCTCAACACCAGAACAAACAGTGTCTATGGAAATCCACTGGTCACTAACACCATGTTTCAATTCACCATGTTGAAGCAGCTGGGATCTAAAGCAATGAAAGGTGAGGCTTTGGCTACACAAATAAAACTTATATTAGATCGACATTTGTACGATAAACAGCATTATTATAATTATATTTGTTGACAGAAAAACTGTATGCTATTGCACCTTATCAGCTTCAGTTGAGACTGATGCAACACTTGAACATCAATGGTAATAGAGAGGAAGTGATTCTGTCTAAACACACTGCTCTGCAATGAAAAACACAATCTATTTAAGAGGAACAGTTTACTAATGTCAACAAACATAATGGAACACACAAGTCCATTTTTAAACTTCAGCTGCTGACTGACACATGTAAGGTAAACACTGAAATGCACCTTCAGTCCTCCTTCAAAACATGTTTCATGCACAGAGCTTTGATTCCAGATCAAATGTGCATTGCAGAGTTTGTTACAAGAGTGTGCAACAAACAAAGAGCCAATAATTGTTAACTACAAAAGGATTTTCACATGCAGTTAACCCATTTAACATCCAGTGTTAAATGTAGAACAATAAGGGTTTTATTCTGTGAGAATTACCTGGACTATGACCAAGATTTTGATATGAGTGAACATACATAAGTGAAGGAAGTCACTGTACTGTACTGTTTTTTCTAGACTTACGAGTTTGATTTGCATTCATTCAGGATTCAGCTACAAAGTAATCCTCAGCAGTCTAATCATCATCATCATCATCAGTAAAGACTCTGCAAGCATAGGCTTCCTTTGGCAGTCATTTAGCCATTTAAGTAACTTAACACTATATGTAAAATATTACATTTAAGGTGGATATCTTTTGCCATATGTATCAAAATACATATTAACAGTACTGTGCATATGGCTGAAATAGTCTACAATAGAGAAGTGCCAAAAACCTCTTCCTTCTCTGAAATGAAGAGTGAAAGATGCTGCAGGAATGAACTGAAAATTAGCATCAAATACGCTGTGACTTTTATTGACAACTGTGAATGTTCCTTGAGGATGATTTCATGGTGTAATGTGACACTATAAGTGTGTGAGACAACTCTACTTGCCCTTTTCCAGTGACTAAGCCACCACCAGAAATGACAGGGACAGTAAGGAAGAGAAGAAATACGGAAAAGAAAGGACTGGCTGAATATCCAAGGAGGATGTGTAATAATAAAAGAGATAGATTCTTATAATGAAGGTGGATTCAGTATGATCTTCATGTATAATCACATTTGAATATAAGAAATGACTGCTACTGCCTTAAAATAAAGACAAATATGACGAAGCATGGACACGGAGAGAATGGACTCGAGGCATTGTTTGCAGCTTTTTTGGCAACAGAAATGCCAATTATTCATTGTTGGAGAACATTTCTATTCAGTGCTATTGGTATGTGGTTTAATTCTTCTCGGTTGCCTTGGTGACATGCACATCAGCAGGACAACGCAGCATCTCGCAGCCTTCAAAAGGCAGGCTCTAAATTGTTCAATAAAAGTAAAAAAAAAAAAAAAAGAATTAAATACCCACACACCTGCCAACAAGGAGGAACTCCCCATAAACCCCGAGCCGCCTCATGGCCATCAGCAGACCTCGGACAGTCATGCCCTCGCAGAAACACACCACCACACGAGCTTTGGGTAGACGCTCCCGTAATTTCCTCAAAAGGCGGTCATAATGTTTCTCCCCTGCGTTACTGTAGATCTTGTCCGAGTGAGCAATGCACAAGCCTTCTTGAGAGGCCAGCTCCTTGAAAGCCTCCATGCCACTCTCCCCATAGTTTCCTGTAGGTGACGCAACAAAAGAGACAGTGAGAATAGGGAATTTTAAATAGCCTCTCATAAAATGTATCTTCAGTGTCTAGTAATCCCATTTATTAATGATGGGTCCATTTTTACTCATTGAGAGCTTAAAAGACGAAGCTTTCATCTGTGGTTGGGATACAATCCACATCTTGGTGTTTTGCATTACATGCCTTTTTATATGCAATAATACACTGGCATCGTTAAATATGAGTAATTGCTTTTAACCACACATCTCTAATTATTCTGCTGATGGACAACAAGTGTTTAAAGCACCCCCCCTCCACCCCTCCCACCAGTTGTTCACTGTAACAAGCCCTGACCGAGTTGAAGCTCTGATCCACTGCTAATGAGAGCGAGAGTTGGCTGGCTAGTGATTGCAATCAAAGCCAAGAGGGGTGAACATCATTGTCCTTGCTTAACAGCACGCTATCCCAATCAAGTGCCCGGCAAAGCTGTTGAGCCTAAATCTTCTATTTTCATGTGAACTACTGTTCTTGACGAATGTGTCAAGAGCTGGACTTCGGATGAAGCCAACGGATCTCTAGCAAGATACCTGGATTGTACAGACAAGTCAATCAGCTGTGCATGCAGGAACATGAATTTGCATTTGATTGTGCTTTTTATCAAAAGGAAATTAAAAGCACCTTTAAACAAAAATGTGTAAACATTTGGCTGTGAAATTGGCTTCACTGCCCCCCCCCCCCCCCCCCCCCCCCCCCCCCCCCCCAACCGGGGA